>JAQIXW010003801.1:0-12540 GCA_034700685.1 Willowsia buskii | reverse complement strand
CACAGTCCACAATTTTTGGCACAGTTCCTCCAATTGCCGCATAGATCACTAAAGTTACAAATGACATGATTACGTATGTCCCGGGGTCAAGTATTTTCCAGCCCTTTACTAATATCCAGGTTCCCAAAACAGCTAACAAAAAGCCCATGCCCATAAGCATACCAGCAATATTTCTAATTGGTGTTTGAATCATAGTGTTAATTAATTGTAGCTGTTGGTATAGAACCATATGGTTAAAATTATGTGGGGTAATTTTTCCAACGGTTTTGATATTGCTCAGCAGAATATTGAAATATGACACAGATGGTAGCAGCAAAGCAGTAACAGATCGGGATGCTTCCATGAAGCACCACTGGGATATAAAAAGCCTTATTAGTATAGCGCCATATCCTAGTGATATATCAAAGGAAAAATCGTTGAAAAACTGATAAGGTGGATCAAGATTTGCGTAGATGACAAAAGGAGCTAGGCCGAGAGCAACGATAAATTCAAGTGTGGTGATTGCATACATTGTGAGGCCCATTAGGTCCGCGGATTTTTCTTTTCCAAAAACGTTTTTGATTTCTGCGAATCAAAAAATTGCAGTTACACTTGGTCCAAATATTTGGAAAGCATTTATGAATTTTTATAAATTAGTTTACCTTTAAGTAGATGGTTTTTGCCAGAAGTTTCAAACTGGTTTCTAAGAAGCCCGGTATCTTTACGGAGATTTTTGTCAAAATAATGCAAACTGTTTACACCTCTCTCAAAAATTAAGACACCGTCAATCTGAACTTGATAATTAAGTGCACTGATGAGTATACAAAATCCGGCAATTTGAATATTAAACAGAAAGAGATAGAGTGGAACAGAAGTTTTGAATACAAATTTGTATATTATGTAAAAGCTAAACATTGCCATAGTCAGGAGATTTGCAGTTCCCAGTTGAATTGGAAGCAACTTCCAGAAACCTTTTTTGATGTAGAAGCTTTCGTTTTCAATGTCAATTCCGAGCCAGTGTGGGTACAAAACTTTTCCAAATGTGCTTTCGTAGAAATTATAAGCTTTCCAAAGTAAAGGGGTAGCCATATTTGCAATTTTCAATTGAAAATTCTCTTTTAGAGTTGCAGGAGACGAAAATAAATGTTTGTGAAATGTTTGATTTACAAAATAAAACTGTATTTTTTGGGACAATTTATATCTTAATGGATACCTACGTCAAATATTTTTAATATAATTTAAAAGCTATTCGAACAATTTTTGTTCCATTATCTTATTTTTCATGTAATGACAAGTAATTTGATGAAAGTGCGTACTTCAATCTTTAAACGCATAGATTAATTGATTATTGCTTTCAACTTAACCTAATCACTTGTATTGTTTGCTGTTGGTACTATTATAATGCTAAGTAACTTTCGCTAGTTAATAATCTAATTAAATTAAGATGATTATTTGACATGTGTACGTTACGTGATAACGTTTTGAAACTTTCTAATTCAAAATTTTAAATTGATACAGTAAATTACTTGACTAGACTCTAGCTCAATGCCTACAATAGGCTTACTTACTATTAAACATGTCGGCATGCTTTCACAACTATGTTTTAGAAATTGAGTTCAAATTACGCTTATTTTTACGACAAAGCAGTATATTTTGAAAAGTAATTTTAGTCGATTGGATTAAACATTTAAGTAACTATGATTATATTTACCGTGTTTTCAAATATGTTGTAATAAAAATTGATTTTTGTCTCTTTATCGTAAGTAGCTTTCCCTGATGGTCATTCTTCGGTAAAATTTTACCTATAATCTTACGACAGTTTGCATTTATTGTAAAAAGAGAGATTGCAGGTAGAAGAAGAGCCGTCACAGATCTGGTCACTTCCATCCAACACCACTGGGTTGCAAAAAATCTTAACCCAATTCCAATATAATTTCTGTCTAAATACGAGTCTTTAAAAACCTCACATCCCGCATCGATATTTGCATAAACAAGAAATGATGCAATCAATAAGCCAGTAGAAAACTCAGGCAAATTAACGCGGATTAGCCATACCCAATTAATTTTTGTAGCTCAATTTTTTCTAAATATTAATAATAACAATAACAGGTATATCGTTTTTTTAAAGTGAAAAAATCTAATCAAATAAAATACTTTTCACGACTGCTTTAAACATCTGGAATGTCATAGAATATGTACCTATATAATATGTTATTTAAAAAAAAAGATTTTGTATGCCTTGTATTAAATATTTGTGACAAATTAAACAAATGGGTAAGAACCTTGACGTAAAGTATGACTACTTGACATATTATACGATCATTGTCACATATCAATCACCAACATGTCATGTAATTACCAGTTATATTAAGTTCAACTTATGTAGATGTTCAAATAGAAATGCCAAGCATAATTTATCGTACCTCTCATCTTCAGTATTTAATGATAAAATTTTAGTAAATCTACCAAAACGATACGCATCAACGAGTTTTCGAGCTGCTTAATTTTTTATTATGCATAAACCAGCGTGCCTGCTGGCTTGTCATGCATAAAAACCATAAATATTTGTACGAATTGTATAATTTTCTCAGTTACGTTTTCGTCCCGCATTCATCTTGATAAAAAAGCAACCCGTTGTTCCATAACTTTATTTTCTGATTAAAATCACATCTAACCAATAACTACAAATTTTTACTCTGCTACTACATACTTTTTGTTTGACAACTGTCTATCATAATAAAGCTCACTTCATTCCAAAACGAATGGTGAGCTGCCTGATATATGCGCAGATAATACATAGCTATGTGATACTATCATCTGAATATGGAACGACTAGCCTTGGAAATTAATTTTTTATTAACTATATGAACTGTTAAATGATAATAATTATGGTACTTATAAAGTACGCAAATACATGAAAGTTATTTCGCTGAAATTTTTTTATATTTTGGTTTTTATTTTCTCAAAATAAATTACAATGTCGCCTATGATATGGGTGGTTAACTTAAACTCCACTTATTTTCTTTAAAACGCTATTATCACCCAGTAATCATATTTCTAATAAAACCCGGAATCCTCCCTCCAGTCCCACCACAGCCATAACTTCTAATCCATTGATCCACCTCCTCTTTCCCCAAAACATCCCGAAACACTTCCTTAAGCTCGTCATACATATCGGGAAATGTTGTGAGTGCGCTGACAATTAACCCAGAGATTCCCAGCAACTCGTCCATTGTGCTCACAAAAATATCTGCGGTCCCAGTGATAATACCAATGCCACCATATACAGTCACAACAAGACTTATAAGATTCACCAAATTTCCTGTGATGTAAGAAAATGGGTCACTTGTCGCTAAAAACGTTAAGACGGCACTGGGCACCCAAAATATTAAACTGAGCACAGTACTTATAATACTGATATTATTGCTTGGTACAGAAAGTTCTGTTAAAGAAAAGAGTCCAGCGACAGAAGAGATTCCACCGAGGACAAAGCTTAAAATTCCAAGGTCAGATTTGAAGTTTTCTTCGCCGTCACACATTATCACCCCGTTTCTGGTCAGGTAGTCATGGTAACCTTTAATGAATAAGGTGATATTTTAATTACTTTATCGCTTACTTGTACAATATTTTTTTATAGAAAATAATCACATACCGCCATAATAATTAGTGGTTCTTCCGTGCACCATTGGATAAGCCAAAGTTAACCAGAAAATAAATACGATCTTTAAGTCCATCTTTCTGGTAAAAAGTAATGGCGAATTGCTTGTCAGTCAATAAGTCAGCGTGTCAAGTCAAGTCAAGAAATGAGGAGCACGAAAAAATCTGCAATGATTTCCAACGAGAGAAAAATCAAACTGAAATATTTCAAGTTTTTGGTATGGTCCACCAAAACGATTAAAATTTCACTTGTGTCAGGGTTGCAAAAATTAAAAAGTCAGTGAAATTTGTTTCTTCTGCAAACAAAATTTATGAGCAGTATGTTGCGAAAACGACTAGTTATTTTTTTAGCTTGTCACTTTGGGGAAATTAATAATAAAATTGGTTATTACAGTTGTACACTTTTAAATAAACAACTGTCGCTATAAAAGGTTGATTTTCTTTGCAACCCTGAGTGAACTGATCGACCAAAGATGAAAGTGACACTGATGCATTTTCCCTGTTACATTTCTTGGCTCTTAAGCGTGCATATTTTGTTTGCTTTTCAGGAAGAAAACTGAACCCAACCCATAATGCATACAAAACCTAAAAATAAGAAAAAAATCCTTTGGCCTTTATTTCTTGTGAAATCATGCAAGGCATAGGAGTTGCGCAGTTTTGTATAGCATGTACCGAAAAATCTCAAGTAAAAATTATAAGTGGTAACAGTCAAGTGGAACTGCATTATTGACTCTTTTCACCTGCACAGCGGATTCTTCGCATATTAGGAAATTGTGCAGTGTCATCAGGTATGCTGGCTTGGTTGACTTGCTGGTAATGGAAGAACAAACAAATAGGTAGTCTGGTCAAGAATCAGTAATAAGCTGCTGTAAATCTAGCTTTCAATGAACAAGGATATAAGTAATATTTGCTGTCTGGCATTTAATACGGTATATGTATTTTATTATGTATTTGCTTGCTCCCGATATGTCATTGTTGCATTTTGGGATGGGTTTAAGTTGATAATTTCTTATGATTGCATTTCTAAAGATTCAAGTAATAGCTGATGACTTGATGACCAACAGCCAACAAAAGTTGACAATTTTTGATTTTTCTGATAGGAAGAGTCTTGACAAAGTTAGGTATTTATTTTGCTATTTTTCATCAGTGGTTTTGGATACAATAGATATTTGTTTACTTTCAAATATTTGCTTTTAGTAGTTACATGTATGCATATAGGCATTTAATAAAATCATAGTGACTGCTTAGCAATTACTTCAAAACTATCCAATTTATACTGTGTGTATGCTAACATTTATATTACAAGCATAATGTGCTTGTAGAGCAATAGTTTATTGTAAAAATAACACGGAGTGCTTATTTCAGCGGCAAATTTCTAAGAAAATGTATGTATCATACCGTTACTTTTTAAAAGAAACATCAAGAATTTAAAATTAAAATTTAATCTTTAGCTTTTTTTCCAGAACAGGAAAGTTGGCAAGTATCTTTCAGTAATAAAAAATATCTAAGCGAATAGCACAATCCCAGAAAAAACACAAATAGCCGTCGAAATGTCTCTCAATCCAATTCTATCACTAACTTCCATGTTTTCATACCCTGAAAATATGTGCTCACCCAACATGTAAGCTGACCACTCTGTCCATGAGTCAAATAACTCCCCTTCATGCATCCGTTTAAGATACTTACCCAGTAAATAAAACGAATGATTCAAGTTATTTTCAATTTTTGCCAGTTTAAAATCGAATTCAAAATTATCATATGGAAGTTTCCTTCCGAATCCAAGCTGAAAAAATATTTTTAATCCAGCATTGTTTATTTCTTCAAGGGTATCAAATCTGAGCGGCGCTTCCGGTACAATCATAATGCTCGTTATTTCGTTTTCGTAAACACTCCAAACAAGAATTCCAGCAAACACAAAACACAATTGATAAATGGCTGCCCTGCCTTTCGGTATATTTTCTTGTTGCAAATGCAAATAAAATGAATATTTCATTTAAAAAACTATTTAAGAAATCAGTTTTGCTTGAGAGCATTGCCGCTCCAATTATTAACATGAGCACAATACTGAGCCATAGCTCATCCGATAATGGGTGTATCCACATATTAAATTTTAGAGACTGGCGTCCAAACGCGGGCATACAGTAAATGATTTTTGTTGTCTGGAAAAACGCAAAATCAAGTGTTTGCCAAGAAGTTAGTAAAGTAAATTTGTTCGTGGTATGATCCCCCGTCATATGTCATTGGTCCATAAATAAACTGGGTCTTTTTGGTTGTCTTAAAATTGTTTTCACCCATTTTGGAAAGGAATAATGTGAAATTATGCTCTTGTGCTGCATATATTGCAGACATAATACCATATGTACAGTAGGTGGCTCCACGGTGAGCTTTTCCAACAATGTGAGAGCAGATCAGTCTATTTTTTGAATATTCTTTAAAGTAGTGAGGTAACTTTGTATACATTTTTGCAACCATTGGTCTTTTATTACCATGATAGAAATAGGTTTTATTAACATGGCTTGGCAAAGTTGGGATGAAATTCCTGCAACGCGAGATTAGCAAATATTACTGACAACTATTGTGAGATGGGCTGCTGATATTTTGATATATGGCGTTGTATTGAGCCAGCAACTTTATTAGTGTCTGTGAATGTGACTTATTGAATATAGAGTGATGCAGAATCAGTTTTTATTATATTTCTGTAGGAAATTGTTTCAAAATAGAGAAAATATTTGTCTGGATTTTCGGTGAGTGATGGGAATCTAGTGATTAAGTTGATAGAGGCGGAGAGAGGGGGGAAAATGTTCATAAATTATGCAATAAATATGATTGGTTTCATGTTGCTACAGGAATTTTTAACAATATGCCCCAGAGGAAAAACCATGAACCAAACATCACACCTTTCCTAAGCTTTTGTGTCATGTTATCTTGTCACAGGACGTAGTTTTAATTAGATTTTATTTTTGGCAGCAAAGCAATAATTTTCATAGATAAATGTTTACCAAGAGTAGGCGATAGTTCTTGACCGTTGTTATTGTTGTTTGTCATGTAGCGAATATATGGCTTGGGCAAACATGCTATTACTGTATTTTGGCTACTTTTTCTGCATACATTTTTGATATAAATGAAAAGCTTTCTTTTGAGACTGTTTTTTCCTCGTGTTTATGGCACTTATTTAAATTAATGTTTTAAAAAGGGAAGCTATAAAAATGTATTGGCTGTGATCAACATCATCAACATGTGAGAGATCAATGATAATCGTTTTCTCAACATATGAAAAAAATTTGGTCTTTATTCCATTTCATGCAATCATATTTTATCTTATTATGCTTTAGAGTCTCTAACAGGCAAATAAATTATTTAAGATGAATTATTGATGTCGCCTGTATCAGACTGCCAATATTTTGCGATGAAAATACTTTATTGAAGTCTTGAGCAATAGCAATATGATAGATCAATTAGTTTGATAAGATAAACAACTATCCATATATGTAACTATCTTTTTCGAAATATAATTCCACACCATAATTAATTTTATAATCCATTTATTACACTTATATACACGAACGAAGTTTTTCTACATTAGCATGAAACATAATATTTTTACAACATTATATACTTAATTTTCATTTAGCTACTATGTAAGATTATTGAGAAGTATTGAATTTTAAATTAGCCATAATATGTCAAAACTAATTAAACTAAAACTGAATAATTTATTTTATTCAGCTTTTTGTGGAACTGCAGTTTACCAAAGCATCAGCGTAATAGCGTAATCAAGTCCTGTCGCAGAGAATTCTAGAAATGTATTTTTGCTATAATGAAAAAACGGATATGCTTCTTCCACATAAAATAGTTTTGTGCTCAGTATCACTCTCCGGAATACACATTTTCTCGGTACAATTTTCAACCCATTTTCTTTGAATTGCCCTGACACCTCAACCAATTTCCCAAAATAGGAGCTTTGGTAGAACGTAATTGCTATCGGAATGACCATACTGCCTCCAACTACAACACACGCAATTATCCCAGCTTCCCAAATAATATGCTGATATTTCACAAAGAAGAAAAGCATAATCGAGAAACATGCCAAAACGCCAATTTGATGAAGTGATATAAGCACACTACCAAATATTTCGTTAAGTCTCTCATTTAGATATCTCTGCTCTCTATACATCTTACAAATTTCTTCATCTTCTAATTCCCCAAAAAAAATTGTTTCCGATACTGTCCATATTCCACTTTTCCTTACGACTCTTTCAACTGTCAAGTCTTTTAAGACGGTAGAAGCAATATGTGAATAGCTAGCAGCCAAATTAACATACATTATGACAATATTTGTACTCCCATGCATTGCCGATATGAATGAAGCTAGAAACGGCAAATATTTCCAATTCCATTTCCACTCAAGTTCAAGCCAATCTATGATAAGTGCATGAAACGGTTCCAATGGATGGTTGAATGCAAGCATGAGTACAAATGCGAAAATTATCGACAAATAGCTTGCTAGAAGCACAACATTTTCAACTTGTTTCATTGCCTTTTTGTGTTCTCTATCTAACCGAATATTCTTTTCTTTGAGTAATTTGTCCAGTTTACGACTATAGTCAAATAGCTCGTTGAACATGTAGACAATATTATGCATTTGCCTCAAGTCCTGCAAATTTACTGCTATGATGCTTACCACAATGGCCATTTCACCTGTGCCGATGACAATAGTGGCGAATTCGTTCATGTCGAATTTTTCTGTGTTTAGAGCCTCATTCTGGTCGGATGTGTCTTCTTTGATGGATTTGAATGGATAAAGTTGCAGGTAGAGCCGAATCAGGTGCATGCAGATGTAAAATACACCGCATATGAATGCAAACATTCTTAAGAGAAAACAAATAAGAGTTTGATACTTTCATGAATGAATACTGAATTTGGAAAAAAATGCTAAAAATTTAGGAAAATGTTTCGTACTTACTGGTTGTAAACGAAGTATATATTATGTGGAATAATTATCCGATCAGTAGTTTTGTCATAGTCGATACTAGCCCCGCCGCAAAACTTGTTGAGATAAAGGCGAAATTTAACGTGACGAATTAGTCGCTCGGAAAGCATGATTTTTTCGTTGCTTATAAGAATAGTTGTGACACAAAAATATTCAATGCAGATTTTGAACTTTAAGAGAAAAATTTAACTGGCAGCAAGAAGACACAGTGAAAGTTTTGAGTCTACTGATATGTTCAGCTTGTTACTTGAATGTACTGGAACTTTTTGTGTGGGCGACTAGCGTTTGTTCTTACAGAAGAGTAGATATAATCACATTTTTTCGTAACGTTTCCCAAAATAGGAATCTAATTTTCATTTTGCTTGAGAATGACAAAATTCAATTCTTCTAGACATGGATTTTTTTTAAACATTATAAATTTGGTTATAATATCACCAAAAAGCTGAAATGAGATTGATAGGTGTATTGCATAAGACCAAAAATTAAATCAGTCGTTAACTTATATGTAAGCTTTGGGTATATGATATTTTCGACAATAATTTAAATTAGAATTTCATCGATAAATTACGAGATATTATTATACATTGATATCAATCAAGTCTTCGCTTTTATATAAGCAAATTGGATTTTAAAAAATTTCCACGTGCATAACTCATTTACTTTGTCTGTCTATGTAGTTTACTTTGCCAAATAACAAATGGTTACATGCAGTTCTTATTACAGACAAGCAATTAATTATTCAAAACAACTTTCTTCCAATCAGCATATTGTGGCTGAATATATGAACATATGTATACTTTCTATTAACTTATATGTAGTCCATGTCTGTTCAAACATCCACGTGCACACGTGGATTACATTATATATGTAGAATCTTTTTGATAAGAACAGGAAGACATTATTGATTAGTTACATAACTACCTATTAACATGGACTCGTGTATACTCCTATCGTTAGTTAAAAATAAAAAAGCTTTTAGTCAAATTCAAAGCTTGAATAAACACCTTATTTTACTTTTTACATTCTGTATAACATCAGTGTCGTGATACATTCCTCTTTTTAAATTTCTTGGTGCTTGCTATATATATAATATCCAAACATATAATACTGACTTACAGTACGAAACTGCAAAAAGTAATGTAAAACATTACTCTTAAAATTAAGCATTTCTTAGAACTGAAAACCCTTAAAGTAACAATTAATATTTAAAATATAAATATTTATTTGCACGCGTATATAAAATACTCCTTGTTAATAGAAGATAACACGAAATACTACACCTTCCAAATAACTTAGCACCAAATATTTCGATTGTTTTGAAAATTTCATACAAACTCACTACTACTTTATTTCAAAAATACTAAAATGAAAGTTTTAAGTGTATTCATTTCTTTCAGTTTTTTTGTATTTGCTACATCATTGCAAGGCAACGAAAATCCCTGCGCAGATAAAGAATTTAAAATTTTCCTTAAAACACTCGTTGATAAAATTAATAAGGAGCCCCAGAAGTACGAAATATTATTTTACTCATTGGACATCGAAGAATGTGACTTCTCTATGAGTGGTGCACGCTACATAATTTACAATAGTTGGTTCCTCAACTTATCCTCTGCACAGCCGATGTACACAACAGCATGGATAGACTTTCACTTGGGATCTCGATATACACAATCTTTTCATTTGATCCTATCTGCATACCCACCATATAGGCTGGCTTACCATCATATCCCGATTTTATATCCTTTCTTTAAATTTTCAATGCACATCTCAACCCTTTTTCTATTTATAAGCACACATCTACCATTAACTGTGAAAATACGTGGTATTGAAAATTATTATTTAAAAAGTTATAATACCCCTGCAATTAAAGTTTTACTACAAAAGGATTTGCAAAAATATAATGAGCCAATACACTACAAAAACTTTTGCAACGGCTACTGCCTACAAGAAGATAATTCAGGTATTGTAAACGATAATCTTATTGAAAAGCTCCTAAGCCCAAGACAATTTCATAAAACTGTGTACTCTTCAGCAAACGGGAGAAAAGTAGATGCGAATTTGGATGTTGGTTTCGCTGCAAACTTGAAAATTCACCAAAAGCTTACGGACGCCTGTCTACATTTAATTTTTACCAAAAACTTTTTCATATGCACAATTAGCATGATGGCTTCGTTAGAAGTTTTCAAACATCACAATATGTCGATGGATATGCTTGATAAAAGAATTAGATATTTAGATCGAGAAAAAATTAGTGTGCATGATAAGCAATATGTATTAAGTGCAGCATATTGGATGGAAGTTGCACAGGAACGTATTGAAAATATATACTTGCAACTGTCGGGATATCGGTTTTCTGGGCAGAAAACTGAAGACTTGATATACTGCCTGCCTAGCTCTAAATCTAACGACAACCACATTCTTAATTATGAAACGTGGATAAACTCATTTCCTCCAAATGTTTGGTTATATTTGTTGCTGAGCATTTTCCCAATGCTCATTCTTGTGATTCGTGCGACTAGAGCTGTAACCAAGCTTCAAAATTGTTTGGACTTAGTGGGCACACTTATTGGTATTTATTATCCGCAATATTTTTCCAACCTCAGAATCCTAATAATTTTTGAGATATTTGGAATGTTTATCTGTAGTTTGTATGGAAATGGAATCACAAGTATATTAACAGTTCCAATTGAACAGATCCCGTATAGTTCTTTGAGTGATATTTTGAAATCTGGATACAAAATTTTGATTCCCCCAGATCATACTTCGGAAACGTATAGTGAGGTATTTGAAGAGAAAGGGATTTCCAACTTGTTCAATAGTAGCTTTCGAGTATATAGTGTACCACATGATTATTTGAGCTATACAAAATATCTTACACAGAAATGCATATCTCGAGCTTCAGATTATATGCCTGAGCGTTACTGGATATTTGAATATATTCTACACGGCGGATATAATAAGTGGAGAAACGCTAAATGTTACAAACTTCCGGAGTATTTAATAAGATATTCGGAAACTTACGAGCTGTACACCTCCAACCGGTACTGGATTGCTATAACATATTCAAGAATTTTTGAAAGTGGATTGGTTGATAAGTGGAAAGTTTTGAGAGGTTTTGTAGATTCCCTGCGGTACAGAGCCGAGATCCATAATGTAAATACGGAAATAGTTGAAAAAACAAATGAATTAATTAATATAAAAAGTATGCTTCTAGTACTGGTATGTGCCATAAGTATTTTAGGCGTAAGCATTATGGTGTTCATTTGTGAGTTGGGAGGTAAACACTTACTAAAACAAGTGGTTTTCTTTATTAAGCGTCTAAAGGTAGATCACAAAATTAAATTTAACTTTATTCAAGTAGCACCAAAACAGTCAACTACAACAAGTCTAATAAAAGTAAAATATAGAGCTAAGCATATTCTGTTATTACCAATAAAATACCTGTATCGTTGCGGCTGAGGATTTTGAAGTGGTCATGAGGAGAGAAAAATGCTGAGAAAAAGGCATATTATGTAGTTAATGTGTATGTACATGATTTTCTGTATGATTTGTGTGATTTATGAATGTATGTGTTTCATGTTGCCCCTTCCGGGCTTTTCTTTGAATTGTTCTAGAATGTTGTTCATTTCCGATTTGTAATGTGAAAGCAACGAGACTGCGTGTCTGGTTTAGACCTGGTCGAGAGAGAGTTACGCTCAGCTCATTGCATTTCACTTCTGTTCATCGTAGTTGCGATTTGGCCTTTGAGTAAGAGTCACGCATAATTTTCTGTTGCTGTAAAATAAAATATTATTTTTAATTGTTGTGAGTTAGGAAAGTAGTTAACCTAATGTCTAGTTGTTGAACTTTAACTGTATCACTGATTAATTGTGTAGCTGAATAAATTGTGTCGTTATTATTATAAAAAGTCGCCG
>JAQIXW010003800.1:0-12542 GCA_034700685.1 Willowsia buskii | reverse complement strand
TTGGTTGAGGTCTATAGCAAGCCATTAAGCTTCATTTCAGTTCATTTCATTTAGTTCAGAAACACAATATGTTTACCAACTTTTTTTTTCATTTCACTAGACACATTAATTCGAAGGTGTGATTTGTATCCTCATAAATAATCAGTTCAGCGCATGATGTAAGGTGATTACGGAAAATAATATCATTAGCCAGGAAAATCACCGACAAAAAGAATGCAAGGCAATCTACCGGAAAATCAAGTTATGTGTCATTGTCATTTTGGTCATCAATTCCCTCATATCATCATCATATCAATGTAAGGTAGATTTTTTTGCGCATCACGGTCCAATGCTTGTAAAACAGACGGTTTTGTCACTGCAACGTAGAATTGTACTATATATTGCGGATTTGTAACGTGATCGACAAGGGTAAAAACTATTGAACTGATGTTTTAGAGGTTGGTTTTATGATATGATTAAGAAACTCGGTTACATAGAGAAACACAATTGCATTTAAGGGTGTAACTGTTGTGTAGTAATTCATATATTAGTAGATATTTTTAGAAATGATATTATCGAAAAATTTTCCACAATATTGTATTTTTCAAGAGCTGTTTTGTATCCGTATTGCTACAGGACATGATAAAAATTGGTATCCATTCCCCAAATATTTTTTGGCTTTTACCAAGTAGTAAAAATAAATAAACAGTCAAAGCAATCGTGTTACTATGAGTGAGTGTAAGTATTGGGCAATAAATCTTTGAAACTTTTTGTAATTTTGAGAAAAAACCGTTTGGATAGGCATCAAAGATTACAATCGCGTTTCCACTACAGTCAACTTGTACGTCATACTGTGTGAACTAAAATATTACATGTCTAGCAGTGTTTTAAATGCTGGCAGTGCTTGCCCGCCCTCTAAATCTTATTTATTGTGTTGTAACTTTTGTATTTGGCATTAAAATGCGCGAACCGAAAAATCTTTTTACAATTTTTTTGGAGACTTTATGAACAAAAAAATGTTCCAACACTTTCAGAAAGCTGCATATTTTCATAGAGAACAAAACAGAATCCCATTACCTTACATATTTTACCTCATGTTGAATTGTTTTGCTGAGCAGGAAAACCGGAAAGAACAAGAGAGTCGTAAAACCTGTACACTGAGCTAATGGCCGGAAGAGGACAACCACCAGGCGGGTAATAAAGTATTTTTCATTCTTTTGGGATGATAAATGTTCTCATTTTTACAGGACCAACGCCTTCTCTGACAAAATAAAGTGTTTGGAAACAAGCAAAATATTCATATAGTCCGTCATAAATAACTGTATTTCTGGTTTTGCTTTATGGACTCTGGCAAAACCAGGATATATTCAAAAATATGCGTTTAGATTTATAAACTTACACTTTTATATCTCGTTACAGCAGTGGCTATAAGTATTCTCTAGCGTTTTAACATATCTTTGTTTTGTTTTAAGTCAGTTAAATAAATGAGCTTTGAGTTTTATTAGAAAGGTTTTTGAGAATTTTTGAAATTCGATCTTTTTGACTTGCAAATATTTTGTTGTGTTCGGGAAACGGTGATCAAAATCTGCTTGAATTAGAATGTTGTATCAACGGAGTTTGTTTACATCATAATTGCATACCTTATCATAAAACTGAAAAGAATTGTAAAAATGGAATATCAATGTCTTATCATAACTATTCATTTGTTTTCAATGGTTATAGATGTTTAGATTTGAAAACGTAGAGGCAGAAAATGCAAGTAGGTTAAATGATTTAGTAACTTTTTTGCAAAGTTTCCTTAGCTCTAATATAAAAAGAGGGAAAGTAAAATCAACTTGTGGTTCCATTGAGATGCTCTTGTTGGACAGCTCACTGCAAACTAATTATAATTCATTACGCAAATGATTATTTATTTCAATTAAGTATTTCACAAGAGAATTAATACCTATTGTTTGTAAGTTACAAATATTCTGCAGTTTTATTTGGAATTTCTGGAGATTTTACACAAATAGTTAGACATTACAAATACAGACGGGAAACATGCACCAAAAATGTTTCTCCAGCTTTCCATACAATTTTGTAAAAAAAAATTGATTCACTGACAAAAAATAGGACTGCCTACTTTATTAAGGTTTCACTTTCAGACGTGTCTAGTATAGTAAACATAATGAGATTCTAGTGCACTTCATTTCTCGTAAATTGGATTCCCTGAAGAAAACGAAATTCTCGTCGTTTTCCTTGATGATATTTTTGTACACGTCTTAAGGAATGGAACAAAGAAACTACAAGTTACTACTTCCTCTGATTTTTGTGAGGCTTCATGTAACCAACTTGTGTTATAATTTGTGTTTCAAATTTGTCTGTGCTTTTGTAAAAATTGCGCTTACGCGGTCTCAAAAACCGAATAGCTTTTTATTGTGAAAAACTACTTGTTTACATAATAAGCAAGCTATCATAACACAAAACAACAAATTGAGAGCACGTAGAATTTCTTCGAAAATCAGTTCTTCAAAAAATGTTATTTTTGTGGTATCATTGAAGTTTGTGAATTTGAACAAGGTTTATTTGCACATGTAAATGTGCTTCGTAACTACTTTTATTTGTGTATTTTTGGATACTTACTTATAATTGGTTTCACGAACAAAGAACTTCTGAATACCAAACACACTTTAATCAAAATGCATTTATAAATGGTACGCAAACTCATAAAATGTTCATATTTCATTATTGAGTAGGAAATGAACGTTTTACACGCTTTCATAAAATCTAATGGTACATATGCAATTCTCATAGAAGCTCATTTCGTGCTTGCATACCTTTCACGCTTATATTTTCCTTTTTGATACAGAAAAGCGAGGAACCACACAAACCGCAAATATATATTCAAATCGAGGAAAGGAGAAAGGAGAATTTAAAAGCGTTACTACCGTAGGATTCACGATCACCACATGTAGATTCCCATGTTTATCTAGAAGCGAGTGTCTAGAGACTGGAATGATATATTGCTTTCCAGATTTGTGCAGGATTATAAACACCATTAGCAGTGGGATGCGCATAGGCGTAGAAATACCAAAACCAGGAAAATGAATAATTAAGTTGTTGCTCTTCATATGATGAATGGGCATCGAAAACCATAAAAAGTCAAATACCTCAAATACCAAAGTTCAAAGCGCAGCCTTGTGCTTCATCAAAATCGTGAAAATTAAGTATCTGCAGAGGATTCTCAGGGATGCAATGATGTTTTAATAATGCTTCAAAACATTCATTGCACAATATTCCATTCCGAATTCCCAAATCATATGTAAAAGACAACTTGTGTTTGAAAGAATTTGAAAAATTAGCCGGTCACATTTCAATGTTATCTCGGTTTTAGCAGTGCAATACCTACATTAAATTTAGTAGCAAGAACATAAGTTTCTTCTTTTTTTGAGTCCTCACAAAAGAGAAATGATGACAGTATCTAAAAGCTCAACATAAATCTAGAGAAATGCCTTGTTTGATTGACTGGACACGCGATGATAAGTCTCAGTCGTTAAAAAAAGAGAGGATCTCTACCATGTACAAGAAATGTACGTGGTATTTTTGTATGCTGAAATGCAGGCCATAAGATAGAAATGTCTCAAGGAACATCACGCAATGTAACGTTAAGCACGTACATTAAATTACTTACAATAAAAAACCCGGACTTTGGGGCGCTTACAAATATAAAAAAGGGAGCTTATTGTGAGCGTTTTGCATTCTACTAAACTCTAAGCGAGTACAATGCCATTTTCATGGTAACCACCACTACTAGAGAAGAAAGCTGCGATGAGTGACATAATGATAGCCCACTAGTGAAATAACCAGGTATAAAAGAGTTTTATTGCCGGTTTCCTGGAGATGTGGGTTTTTACTGAAATTATTGTACTCTACATACACATTAGAATACTAGGATAATCCGAAGAACCGGAACAAAACGACGACATATTCTTGGAATATAAAAAGATCTTAAGTTTTAAAATGTTCTCCCACCTTACATAAAGTGTCATTCAAGTAAATATTAAGCACAATACGGTTTTTTGTCGTGGAATATAAATGAGTATAAATCCAGATTCCGCTTCAGTTATGATACAAGCAATGTAAAAACTTTGTGTTGTTGCATATATTGAGAATCTACTCATGCACCATTCTATGTAATAAACTTATGCTTAGATGTGCAAAACTTCGTCATTTGGGATGGGTTCATATCCATATTTTTTCTCTTTTTTTTGCAGCAGAGACACAGCGTCACATTAATATTAAGCACCATTCAAACTGTTATTCTGGGTAAAATTATTCTACGCTTTAAAAAAGTAATGGGAAAACTTTAACCTATCAAATGACTACACCTGGGATAATGGACTAATGAATGACATTTTGCTGGCATTACTGGTCCCTTGTTAAATAATTACTCTCTTCTTTAAAAATCTTTGCAGGTAGACAGGCAATGTCATTAATAAAATCAGTATTTTTGGCTTGCATGTATTTTCAAATTTAAAAGAACTTCATCTATAGAATCGAGTGAAGTGGAAGCAGTTTTTGCAACAATAAATTCCCCAGAATAACTATTCAATTTGAACTCTGCCCCCTTCGTGAGCAGGCTAGAAAGTAAGAATGAGAAAGATATCGTTTTCTTTGGAGATATTTATTCTCTCGTTTAAGGTAAAAGCCGATGAGATTCGTATCAGTTGAATAAATAAGAAGTGCAAGCTTTACGACCTAATAAAAACGAATAGAAGCCATCCCTATTCTCCATTCAAACTCGTACTGATAGTTCCTTTTGCGAGAAGAGAAGGGAATAGGAAAATAAATTAGAAATATGATAGTAATAATCACAATATATTGTCCCATTTTGTCTGCCAGCTTTCCTCATCATTTTTATGAATGCAGAAGAAAATGACAATATACTTTTGTGGTGAATCTCTTGTGGTGAATCTCTTGTGTGTGCTTTCTCAAGCTTGAAATATCCTGTGGGAGTAGAAAAAATCATTTGTTGAAAATTTGTTATGCTATCTCTCCATCGCTATTTTCTCGTTTCTGGAAGGCATGCAAATAGCAAAGAAATATGTCTAGAAAACATCGGAATGTTCTTGAAGAAAGTTTCAGAATATATTTTTTATAGATAATTTGTTATATTTTTAACATCATTTGGACAACAAAATGTATTAGTCTTATTTTATTATTATAAATTCAAGATTTCATTCAGAATGGTGCAAATATTTTATCGATTAGCTGTCCTAAATTACATCAAGGCTCCATAGAAGTTGTAAAAGTATGTTCATATTATTCATTCGACAATTTTTTCATTTGTATCTAGGCAAGTAGGTGAAGAAACTTTTGTGGAGGACTTTACAAGAACAAAGCCCATGCAAGCCAACTTAAAAATGGAGCATTTGCTGTCATCAAAGAGGAGTGCCTTCATTCCCGAATTTAGAAGGAGACAAAATTTATTGAAGTAGCTTTTAATTTCCTTTTCTTGACTTTCACGTCGACTCTAGCTGAAAAGGAAACTTGTGGCCAGGATGTTCCAGAATTTATTATTATTGGCTTGCTCAAAGGACACCGTCACTTCTTCCTTTAATCATCCAGTATCACCAGCTACTAGTGCGTCACTGTAGCTTCACGTTCCTCCAAAAAACTCGAGAATTACAGCAAATGTGTTAATACATATTTTATTATAATAGCCAATTTTATTCTGCACCAAGAGAAAGCAAAAGTCACCATTTACACTGGTACATGCAGTATCAAAAACGTCTAGGAATTTGTCTAGAATTGTGGGACTAAACATCTCGGGAGATGCATAGCCGTGCTCAAGTTTGGGGGAAAATGTATTAAATTTTTAAGTCGAATAGCATGGAATGCAACGGCAATTTCATTCTGCATATAATCTAAATTCTGTTGAAACTGTGCATAATTTAAGTTCTAATAAAATTTACACGACAAAATATGCCATACCTTTTGATATCTAGTACTTCCGTCCGTCTTATCCACATCTCCTTCATTTTTTAAAAATATTATTTCAACCTTTCCTTTCAACACATATTTTTCCTCTGTAGTGTCCAGAAACACATGTTGAATGAAGTCATGTAATCATTCAAGTAATCGATGTAAAGCTGACAGACACTTTATATCAAATTCGACACAAATTCTTTAAGACGGCTGATTCATCACGTCATCTTTTTCTTTCTTTCCATTTGGCAAAGCTTTTGGACACTACTAGGTAATTTGAAGAAGTCCCGGCTCTTAGAATTCTTTTAAGAAAGATAATTAGATAAGTATTGCACAATTTTATTATCTTCTGAATCTCATTTACGTAAAGAGACAGTAATGGCTACTTTCTTTGAATCAAAAAAATAGTTTTTTCTTTCAAATGTTTTCCTTTGGCCTTTCAGACATTTACTTTTTAATGAAGAATTAGAAAATCAAAAGAAACAGAATATAGGAGAATTTTATGGGATGAGTTGAAGAGGAGATGCTACCCTGATAAAAAGTTTTAGTATCACTGCAGTGATTCTTCTAAACCATTTTATTTCAATAACCTGCATATATTCAGACAAAGTAGAAAATCTGCTCGTATTTATGACGACAGCTCAAGTACAGCGTGTACGATAAAGCTGTATCCTCTTTGATCCTATTAAAATTCAATTTATTGAAATTGGACGCCTGGATGTTTTGAAAACGGATCAAATCTTCTTACCATCACATTATCGAATAATTGATTACAATAGCAAGGAAACATTACTCTTTTGCTTTCGCTTCTGTTGCTTTTACCTAAATATATTAACGAAGTCTCATGAACAATTTGGAATCAAAATTTAAACAAATATGCGCGTAGAAAGGGGTAAAAGTTACTGCATTTTGCCCAAAATAATTTCAGCATATTTTTCGGGCTTGGTACCAAGATCTTTTATAATTTATTTCAGCAAATTCATCAATTACATTAGAAATAGAAGCATTTGGTATTAATAATTGTTTTTTGTTGTTGTATATTTATGGAAAATGAAAGTATGGGACGACGTATATTATGTGCCATTATGTCTTAAAAGACTCTCAGTCTTGTTCGATAAAACTTTACGACAACGTAAAAAGACTAATTATTCCACCCAGTCGAAACAGTAATTTGAAAATTCCTCCTACTACCAAGTGTTAAGAAACCTTTATTGTAATCTACATTGAGCTTATGGCTCTGTAAGAAAAGAGTCCAGTAATTTACTCATCAATTGTCAAAGTAAAAGTATGAGCAACTCAGTTTGCACAATAGCTAATTAAACCTTTTAAGTAGTTTTAAGGCCCAAGGGGACAAGCAATTTCGCATTATTCTCCTTTCGCTTTCATTCAACTAGTCATCAAGAATGATTGGCCTTTAATAATAAATTTACTAACAAAAAATATTAGTAGCTAGATAACAAACAGACTCAGGAAAATATTATAAAGTTATTTGTATAGTCCTTTAGTATATTCTGAATCATAAGTTGGAAATTTTAGTACATTAGCAAATCTTGATGCAGATCATTTTTCTACACAAGACACAAGGATACTGCTTGCTGAACTCTCACTGTGAGTCATTTGGTAACTAAAATAATTTTTAAAGTATGAAAGAAAAGTGAATCCAGTAAAAAGAATTGTTAATTCAATTTACAAAGAAAATAAACAATTTAGAAAATTCAAAATACGCTTCTCTGAGTCCATTGTTTATTTAGTGAACATACATACTTAGAAGCATACTTTTCTGCCACAAACAAAAAAGCGAGAAGAGCAAAAAAGTCTTGCGTTTAAATTTAATAGCATTTTACTGGCATTTCGTTCCAAGAAATTGTTTTCTTAGCACATGTAATCTGCATCCAATTTGTTTTTTTCCATTTCCTTGTATTATTTTTACGCGTTTCTGGATACGCAGGTTCTATACAAATGCGTAAACTCATATTATGTCTTCCCATTGCAAAAGCATTTTCTTTGCCTACCCAGTAGTTACAGCACGATTATGTGGTATTCCATCATACTGCTTGTAAATTGTATTCTTTGAAAACTATATATCTTGTTATTTTCACTCTATTGCTTTTCAAATTGATTTTTCTCGCTTTTTGACAGAAAGCGGAGGCGTTTACATAATGTGTAGGTATGTTGTTCTGTCTAACAACCAAATTGAATTGAAATTGGTTTCGCGTCTTTCTTTAGCAAATTAAACTGAATTAAGACTGAATCGATTTTGAAAAGAAAAAATAAACATAATTTTAGCTGGGGAAGCTAAGTGAGCTACATTTCAAGCGATTACAGTGAACATTAAAGTAGTATTCTATGACACCTTTAAGTTACTTTGATGCAACTTTTTTTTACAGATATGTTCACAAAATTAAACATAAATGAGGGAAACGATAATTCTTATTGTAATTGTTGCAGTTTTTATTTAATCGTTTGAAATGATACAGTGTTTTTTATGATTTAGATTAGTGACAGATAAAAGGAGCTGAGTAAGGAGTTTAATGAGTTGTCATGTTAATCTAATCATGAGTGAGTGAAAGTATCAAAGTGAAAATCTGGATGACTGGTGGCCACAAAAATTTGTTTTTTTTTGTGTTTTCACTTTTGGTTTTGTGTTCCAATTCTTTGCCTGTGTGAACGAAAATAAGGTATAGGAATACAAATTTCTTGCTAATAGTCGTATTTTTAAAAATAAATTTTCAACTGCTACATTACTAGCTCCTTTAATTTTCTCATTTTCTCTTACTACACAATAAAGATTACATCGACTTTTACAAATATGTAAAGCCTTTGTATTTCTTGTTAGCGGGATTGTATGCCCTAATAAAACGGATATTTTGTGACATTCAAATATATTCTAACTGTAATCAAACAACTAGAACGCCTATCACACAGACATTATGAGTTATTCCGGTTTCGTTGATAAGCAACTATGTGTAACAAATAGTTGTGTTAAAAAATTGTGCCTGTTTCAAAGGTAATCACATTAAATGTAATAAATAACTAATGGTTTCAACGTAAGAGATTATGAAATTAATATTGTTAATGCTTGGTGTTTTTGCATAATCCACGTAAAAACGTTCCTATATGTATAAATATCAGTGTTACAAATCGGATAATTGCTAAAACAAATTTCCATATAAATTTTCTAATTTCTATTATAAAGCACAAACCACCAATAGCTAAGCCTATCCCCAATATTGAAAATATTACAACAATGTTCCCACTCATAGTTGGCTTCTCCACTGAACCACTCACCCCCGGAACACCAAAACTTCCAGCAAATTTCGTCCACCAATCAAATAATCCCGCTTCCACCAAACCAATCAATCTATCTCTTACAAATGGTGGCACCAATCCCTTTAATTTTATTCCAATATTAAATTGTCCATACGTCTCTTCTCCCACATGAACAGATAAATTGGTTTTTCTCATAATTTCAAGCGCATATCGGTTGCATGTATATTCATTCGTAACTATTGCTACTTGCTGGCAACTTTGTAACTCTTCCACTATCAATAGTTCCTGCCGTTCCAATAAAGTTTCTTTTATTATCTCCACGAAGCGTATGGGTTCGGGTAATTTGAAAATTTTTGAAGCGTAAAGTGCAGACAAGCTTTCCAGAAGATTGATAAGAATGCCTTTAACAGAAGCGTGCAGTTTACTTTTCTCCACCATGGCGTCAAACGTCAGTGTGCTGATCTCCTTACTCAATAAATCCTTGATATTTCCTATTTCAGACATTATGACAACCACAAACCCTCTTGTAATGACAACGTGTGGAGTTACTTCATTTAGCTCTCTACCTTTAAAATAAAATGCTTCAGGAGCCATGTTTTCCTTCAGAATTGTCCCAAGATATAAATAGCCTGCCATTGAGTATATGCTAAAATTATTAGCGTTCAGCTCTTCGAGAGTATTTAACTGTACAATTTTCCGTGGCTGCACCATATTGTAAACATTGGTGTTTTTGTATGCATTACTTATTACAACGCCGACCAGAAGACACGCACAAAGCAACCATCTAAGGCTTTTGTTTCCCTCCAAAACTTTTGGTATTGGGTCACCTTGCTCCGCATATATTTTGAATATACTGAACAAATGATGCATAGTGCTTTTTAAAATAGCAAAACATGTCGAAATCTTGTTTCTCTTATACATCGCTGTAATACTTGTAACAGTTACTAGTGCAGATACACCGAGCCAGATCCAAACATATTTATCAAAAGCTTTCACAAATTCCACGAATGGAAACGGGCTGATGCCTTTTGGTCTTCCGCAACTGACGAATCGAAATGTTTGTAGTGGATCTTCTATTGAAAAGTCGAACTCCGCTGGTATGATGTTCCCATTGTGTGGTCGAATGAACCATTCCGGGGATATAGTTGGTTTTTCATACTTTTTTAAATCGCTGTACTCTCCATTTACACAATCTCCTTTGTCGGTGGAGTAAGAATAATTTTTCATTGCGATTTGCAGGAGGTAAGCGTACGAATAATAAAGAAGCTTTGAGTGCCTCTTAAGCCCAAAATGTTTTGCTCCTCTCAAAACATTTGTGCATTCTATCATTTCCGGTTGAAGAAAAGTTCCATAAATTTTTGCATCCCTCCACCTCCAAGCATCCGATTGAGGGAATGCTAAGGTGCTAATGTTTTCCAAATTGTTTATACCTGCCCACTCCTTTATTGTGATTTGAATACGAAAGAATGCATTCGATTGGTAATTGCCATTCAACTTTAGAATGTAGACTAAGAAAGCATTTGTGGGATTTTTAACTATATTACTTGTCTTAACAATATTTTCAATTTTGATTACGACTATAACATAAACATAGTAGCGAGTTGTTGCTTTATTTGAAGGTACAAGAAGCATAGTGTCGCTGAAATTATGATATAATGGCTCGTAGACGTGCGCCATATCAACAAATGTGTGGAGAACCAGAGTACTAGGTGTTTCCTCAGATAGTCCTGGATACGGATTTATCCCATAATGTCTACCAGGTTTCATAAGCTCCGCATGCTTGATTACACTCTCTGGCATAAAAATATTAACTGTAGCAATGCACCTCCACGGCTTACTAAACATCGTAAATGACTTCATTTTCAAAGACCCACAAAATATGTATGAGTGTTTGTTTTGTGAAAACGAAGTGGTAAGATGTTTGGAGCGGTTGCACAGTTCAAATTTGGACAAAGTTGTAAAATTTTCATAACGCAGAATCATCTCTCGAGCAACCCATGCGAAGTGTGGCAATGAATAATCATTTGAGTTCTTCTTTTTACAATTGGAACAAACTCCGACCGTAGGAATCACACTTCTCATTACTGTAGGGTAGAATTGAGAACTTTGCATGTTAATGAAACGAAAGTTATTTATTAATATTAAGCACTCTGCATTGCCATACGGCTTTAGTATGTCGTCAAGGTTATTAATTTCAGGGTACGTTGATTCAGATTCTAGCTCCTTAAAGTACATTTTCAGGAACCTTTTCCTATCAAAATGATACATGGAAAATTTAAACTTTTCGTTTACATTAATGTCAGTGCCACTTGTTACAAATGATTGTATACTGTGAAATTTTATTGAGAATGCACATGATCTTGTAGCGAGGAGAATTAATGAGGTGAAATAGTAATAGAATGGGTTCCACATGTAACTTGATTTCGCACTGAATATAATCATTTTGAAATACAGATCAATACTCAATAAATTTATTCAAGATCTGTGGTGATTGGATAAATTAATATAAAATTTCACATCAGCCAAATTGATAATTTTTCACCAAGAACAACCGTAACGATAAACGTATATATGAACCATAGTATTTTTAGCAATTTGAAACTGTGTAATTTCATAATACAGTTCACGATTCTTTTCGTTCCTGCATGTAAATGTAAATATTTCCGAAGTTACGAGATATATCACTAAATCGTGATTGCGGGACAAGACGAAAATATGCAACACAAATGTATATCGTATAACTGTTTGGTTATGCTTGTATGCACATACACGACGAGAATATGCTGAAAAATAGAAGAGTGTTTCAGGGAAGACTTTAAGAGTAATATTCGTGTAGATTAGATCGATATAGGTTCCATAACCAAATTTTAATTATCTAGAGTACTTTGTCTTTCCAGACACTCGTATGTAGCTTTATCTTGTTATATTTGACTACCACACTTTTTTCTAACCTACATATGTACTTATGTAAATTAAATTAAATTGGTTATGAATTGGTATGGTTTAAAAAAACGATTTTTAACGTATTTACAATTTCAAGAGAAAGCAATATACATGTAGATAAGATTAATGAATTGTTATTGATTGTAATATTATGATTTATTTCCTTTTTTCTTACTATAGGGCATCGTTTCAAATCGTTTCACAATTTATTAGAAACTTTTGCCACATTTTGTAAAGGATAATCTGCCATTGGGAATTTCTCAAATTACCTGATATTTTTGGATGTTCAAATGCTGCAGTTGAGTCAGTTAGTTAGTTAGTTAGTGGTTTATTGCGATATAGGAGGGCCTACAGCCCGCACACAAAATACATACATATAATAA
>JAQIXW010003799.1:0-12542 GCA_034700685.1 Willowsia buskii | reverse complement strand
CACTACAACTGTGTCTTGGAAAAGGTTAACCAAAAAATTAAATACCTAAGGAGTTTCAAGCGGTTCTTTAACCAGAGAGTGTTTAAAATTATGGTACAATGTCATCTGCACTCAGTAATAGATTACGCATTAGATATTTGGGCAATTCAAACTCAAGATAAACTAGATAAGGTACAAA
Organism: Willowsia buskii; assembly: GCA_034700685.1. Classification (NCBI taxonomy): domain Eukaryota; kingdom Metazoa; phylum Arthropoda; class Collembola; order Entomobryomorpha; family Entomobryidae; genus Willowsia; species Willowsia buskii. Next base: position 12,364 of record JAQIXW010003799.1, on the reverse strand, counting down.
ATAAGGTAGGTAGATTTATTCTAGAATATGAATTCCCAAGTTACTCAAAAAGATATAATTTTGTAAAGAATGGGGATATAGTTAAGTTGAGAAAAAAATATGGCTTATTAAGTCTGTGCGAGAGGAGAGACCAAACTATTTTAAAAATATGTTCTTATACTTTATAGATCATCGATTTTGTGGAATAAATTACCTATGGATATTGATGTAAACAAAATTAGCTTCGGTAAATTTTTCAATAATGTTAAGGATTTACTACAAAAAAACTAAATATAATATAACATATGACTTGTTAAAGTAGCTTTTAGCAGATTATTTATTGTTAGAGTCACCTAAAGAATAACAGAACTTTTGTACTGAATACGGCTAGACTCAATAAAGATTCAATTCAATTCAATTGCATTGCCATTAATTTCTTATTTTCACATGAAACATATTTTTATGATGATTACGTGTGCACTGTTCTCCTGCATTTTACAAAATTGACAGAATTTACACTAATTTCGCTTTTAATGTTAGTTGAAAATATTGCATGTATTTAAATACTAAAGTAAGTGAGTGAATTGATCCACATTCCACATATTCACATAAATACATAAAAATAAGCTTTTAACATCAAATCAATCAATACAATGCATATACGCGAAAGCTTTGAAAGTGCATTCAAGATATAAGTACATGCAGAGTGCTGAAACTTGTACTTTTTTGTTATTTTTAAGCAGCGCGTGTTAAGTAATGGGACAAAAAATGAACAAAGGACAAAAATTTTGTCAAACAAACTGTGATTCTCCATATTATTAGACGGGTAGCGGAGATGAATGAAAACAACAGCTGCTTTTCTTTTCTTTACAGATCAGAGATCACTGCCGGCACTGCCGCTTCACGTTACAATACAATGCCTTCCAGTTCCACAGAAGGAAGTGCAACAACAACAGATTGTTTTTAATTTATGTCATATTCTTCATCTGTATAATATTTAGGCTATAATCATCTTAAAGCATGCTCTCGTTAATAATTTCTAACTGGAAAACTACCAATATAACCGAATATCTGCTAGTTGCTCTTGAACTGTAAAAGATGTCTGAGTAAGCCATTCAGCGTGTGCTAATGCTAATTGTGAAGTCACTAGTAATTTTTTCATTAGTTTAATGCTCTCGTATTCACAACACCCATATGTAATTTGGACAGGGATCGGTAATTGAGGAAAACTGTTAATTGAATTAACAATTAACAATTAACCATTAATTTTTCCAGAAAAAATTAATTGAATTAACAATTAAATTAAGTAATTGAAACGTCAATTAACAATTAAATTAATAATTCAATTGAAACCTCAATTACTTTCAATTTATTTCAAAGCTGAATTTGCGTGTATGTGCACATACAAAAGGCGAAAAAGTGACGACAGAGTTCAAATACATTGGAGATTTTACATAAATTGCATTAAACCAAAGTTTACGCATTGAATTTGGAGGAAAATCCGTTGCGTCTTTGTGAAAAATTTAGTATTTCGTGGTTTAATGGCTCACCAAGGAAAGTATTTTAAAACTCAATTAAATTACTCAATTAATCGATGCCCTTCAATTAACAATTAACAATTAAACGCAAATTTTAAAGTTAATTCAATTATCGATTAACCATTAAATTAATTGTTAATTGTGTTGGTGCGCAAATGGAAATGAAGAGGAGTTCGATATTTATTCAAAGAAGATAAATATTAGTATAAATTATAGCCATTAAGTTTAATAATCAAATTCGTATTTTCATGAAATAATGTAAATTGATTAGCTTCCGGTGAAAATTAGTAGTCAATTTGTTTAATATTTCCAATCAATTTTATACAGAAAAGATTTTAGTTTTTCCTTTGTCTCAATCTATTTTTAGAATGAATGTTCAAGTAGTAGTCACTTTTTTACCGGAAGGAAAGTCGTATAAATAGAGCTAGAATTTAGTATAAGTTTATCATTCAGTAAGATCATTCAGTAGCATTCGGTTGTTCCTTCAATAGTTGGTCAATAAATAAACCTCTTGAAAAGTAAACCTGTCTCCTGTCACCAGTTCGGCCCTACCACTGCGGTTTATTTCAGTCAGTTTGGACTTTTACTTCAAAGTCAAACTTGCCCTGTCGGGCTATCATTGTTTTATAGTCTCGATAACTCGAAATCATAGTCGTTTTTAGCTGAGCTTGAGAAGGCGAGTTATCAAGAATTGAATTAACAAATTACAATTATTAATCTCTCAATTACCATTCCCTGAAGTTGGACTCATCCAATTGACAATTGATGGAGGGAATCCGTGGTCACACCCATCCACTTCAGGATGCAGACGTAATTTGACTAGTTTTAAATTCTAAACAATTTTGCATTATAATTTATGGGACACAGTTAAGTTAATGCAGGGAAACCTCGCATCTAAATCTTTGTCTGTTTCGTCTCCATCGTTAGATACTGGAGAATATTTTCAAGGACCTGCGAGTGACCGACCTTTTGAATTGCCGGCAAGTGTGCAGAGCATGGCGTCAAGCAAGCAATACCTTTACGCGGACCGTTGTGAAGGTGAATATCGACTGGAACAGAAATGGCCGAGGAATACCTGAGTTTCTCAATCTTCTCCGGAGTGAATGGAGCACCTTCTCAGAGTCACCGTTTGTAAACACCTTTGAGTTCAGCTATGGAGTCGCCAACAATCCAGAGTTTTGGAATTTTTGTGGGAATCATATCAAATCTCTTAAATTTATCGGATTCGAATTCCCCACAGCTCAAATTTTCATTCAAATAATCATCCAGTCTTGCCCGAACTTGGAGGAACTTGATTTATTTAATGTAGAAATCACTCGTTCTGGTCCCATCAATTCGACACAGTATCCGCCAAATAAGAACTTGAAGTCACTAGCCCTTCGTATTGTACGTGGTAGCATTCCATGGTCAACTATTTTGGCTCACTCTCCATCTGTTGAGGTTAGTATTATTGATTCGTTGATATTTAATTTTTGAAAATACTGCGTTAAAAGTTATGTCAAGATCTGAGAATTTCATTTCTGAATTTTTAGAGTCTAAATTGGAACCTCACAGGAAGGGAAAGTGCTGACTTCTTGAGATCCCTTGAAACTCATCGTCTTCAAAATGACAACTTTTGGAAACTAAAAAAGCTGGAATTCACTTTTGACGCTTATCAAGACGACCAAAATGTGGATCTCTTTGCCGTCGGAGATTTCCCCCTGGAAAATCTTACCATTCACTGTATTGAATCCTTAAACATAGTAACAACAAGAAGGATACTAACTGCTCATTCAAAAACACTCAAGAAAGTTCATTTGTCTGGGTATGTCGGGAGTGATGTAGAAGATATGTTCCCACTGCCTGGCAATATCATCCTGGATAAGGTCAAGGATCTCTGTTTACAATTTCGCACGATAAATCCACACTTTCTGGTATTTGTGCCAAATTTTGAGAAACTTACTTTGGACGTGGGGGTTGGTGGCTTTCAAGGAGACTACAGAATGGATGATGTTGTCGTGTCTAGCTGTACTGAACTCAAAGTCCGTCCTATTCAGAAGAATGATTTGAAATTGTTGTGTGGTTGGTTACCTAATTTGCAAGTTTTGGAGACCATGGGAACGGACAATGAAGAATTCGCAATTATTTGTGAACTATGTCCAAATCTGAGATCATTATTTTTAGAATACAGTGTTGTGGATGATTGTGGCATTACCGGTTTGGATGAGGGGGATGTGGAGAAAATTAACAGGGAAGGGGTGGACGGAGACCGCAGGCCCTTTACTGTTCCAAGAGCTAATATTACGAATTTGAAATGTGAGTAATTAGTAATTGCCAAACAAGCCAGATTATTCTACATTTATGTCTACTGTATTTATGTTTAATTATGTAAAGATTAATATTTTCTGAAACTCTATTTGGATTTCTCCAGGTCTGCAAAAGTTGAAAATGACGTGGGAAACAGGTAGAAAGGGTGCTGATATTTGCTCTATCGTCTGTGGCGTTCAGCAGCTTCCCCAACTCAAACATTTGAGTGTAGTCAATAGAGAATGCTCAGAGGTGAGAAAATTACTTATTTTTTTAGTATTAAGCTTGTGTAAATTTGTTGGACTAGAAATAATATGTGGTAATCTTGGTTATCTAGGAAGCTGGTGCATTATGGAGAAGATTGCATGCTCAGTACCCGTGGAACACTCTACGGAAATGATTTATTTTTCTAATTTATTTATTGGATCTCAAACTCATCCGGGCCGAAGACCCATGGAGCACCATTTTACATGATCATTTATGGAGCTCAATTTATAAGGAGATTTATAAAAGTGAAAAAGATATTTGTAATTTATACATACCGAATTGGTGTTAAATAAATATTTATGATTGCATACAAAACGTGTTTCCAATTACTTGCGTTACAAGCGATTCGTAGCAGACCTTTTTACTGCCACCTTTTCGTTTGGTTTTTTACTCTTCTTCTTTCTATCCATTGACCAGTCTTCGTCATCATCATCTTCCTCAAAATGATCATCTTCAGATCCCAGCTCTCCGTTTACCTTTAAAAAGAGATTGATTTTATGACTAACAATTGTAAGGAATTGGTAGACCTAATAAAAAATGTTCGAAAACAAATGGAGTATTTTGTGGTAACATACCGGATTCTGACTTGGACCAGTCGAGGAACTCGCCTGTCCCGAATTTTTGCTAGTGTCCCGAGCAGCATCGTTAGAATTCCCACCATTGTTGTTGGCGTTATTAGCGCTGGCGGCAAGACGTCGGCTTGCAACACGAGAACTATTTCTACCCATTCCCATACACTTTTCCAAATGGGGGGCAAATCTGGAAGAAGCCACGTTTCTGTGACATTTGGGACACTCGCATTCAAAGTTGTACTTCTTAGTCAACGGGTTCCCAAAGATGTCCATGCCAGGCGCGTCCACTATTTGATTCTCATCCGGTACACTGTTTAAAAGCCCTAATGCGTGTAGCTCTCTCCATCGTAAGGCTCTGCCGATGTCAAGGCCAATTCTTAAATGCTCCTCATCCATGTACATGTCGAGTAACAGGGAACAGGCCGCTTTCAGTGTTTCCTGCAAAATCATTAAAAATTCGTAAAAGAAGCCCAACACTAACACTCAACCAAAATTGTCTGAAAATTAATGCATAAGTTACTCACACTGTGGACAACGGGCTTGTTCGAATCCAACTCATTGATCGACTGGTCGGAGTCGGAACCATCCTCAACCTCCATGTCCATATGCTCCATAATTAAATTTTGAACTGTTCCGTCCCTAGGAAAATCAGCAATTTAATTAATAAATTTGTAAGCAGAATTACAACATTGTTGTATGTTAAGTATTATATCTCTTTTGAAAAATAAATTTGGGAATACCAATACGAATTGCCGATTCGAGCCGCTCCTCTCAAAGAGTAGTCGAAGATAGCACCTCAAAGAAAAGGAGTAACTGAAGATTCAACAACTGCTCAGGATAAGTTGAAAGATAAGACCAAGATGCCAGTAAACTGCAGTCTCTGCAAACAGTACAAAATGTTTATGTTCATTAGACTTCCGAACTATTCTCTCTCTTGTCTCTGCTTTCTTCCTATTGGCATGAGTACTAGCAATACACATCTGATTCTTCGTCTTCTGCTGCCGGATTCTTAATTTTTTCATGTTTCTAGTCATCTCACAAACTCACCATTTGGAAACCAGTGATGTATCCAGAGTCTGGTATCTATTTTTTCTATGCCTACATTTTAAACTACTTCTAAGGTATAAACTGCAATTTCAGTTCAATTTTCGTCTTTACTAACGTTTTTCACAGGTTTTAATGCATTTAAACACTAAAATACATCTGACAATGAGAGATGTAACTGTATCTGTAACTTGTAACTGGCCCAGATACCTATTGTATCTGTATCTGTAACTTGTATCTAAACTATTCTAAACTATTCTAAACAATTTCGTAAAAGTAACTGTATCTATAACTTCTAACTATTTCAGATGACCATTGTATCTGTAACTTAACTTGTATCTAAAGAGTTTTATAGAAATAACTGTATCTGTAAAAATCTTGAAACTGACTAAGCTCAGTTACCAGACTCTGGATGTATCACTGAAATGGCAAAAGAACGAATAAAAGCAAATTTCAATTTAGAGTTAATTTTGTTTTAGCCCTTTAAAAATTTATGATTCACGTCTATTGGAGCTCAAACATACTAATTTTAACACGAATTTCAAAATAGTTCCAATTTTAAATTGGTGGTAAATCTCCAAATTGTGCTAATTGCAAAGTGAAGTCAATTTCAAATTAAGGCAATTGTATATATACCTATGTTCTATTTGCGTGCCAGTTATCTTTCACGAATAATCATATGACCATTAAACTAATTTCACTTTATCGACAATAAATTTGATTAAAAAACCTTGCTTTTAAGGAACTCCAAGAATTTTCATGTTTTTTGCAACCTTAATGAGGTGCTATATGTAAGCAACAAAGAAAAGAGGAACGGAAAAGGAAGTAAACTCACACTTGATTTCCAGAGAGCCAGAGGAGCTGCACGATAACACGATATTATGCTGTCAATGCCGCTTGTCCTACGTCCTTAGCCAAGCCGGATAAAATGAGCCATCATGAGCTTCTCGTCGAAAACAATAGTCAGTCGTCGCTTCGCATGTTCAATGTTCTTAGCTTGCTTGTGTGAAGGTGAACTTTGAGTTGTTTGTGGAGCGCTGCTGCTCTGGATACTCTGCTCTTGGCTTTTATTTTGGATCTCAACTCTCTCTACAATCACATGTTTTCCTTTTCCCTGCAGTTGCGTTGTCGTCGTCTCTCGTTAGGATTGCTGCTGAGGTGGTGTGACAAGTTTTAATTGTTGATTAGATAAGCGCTTTGAAAATCTTGAAATACCGCAATTTGCTAATAGTAACCGGGCAACAATTAGTTCTTTAAGAAGGTCATGAATTTTTGTGAGTACTTCCTTGTTGTCAGTTGTGTTGTAGTTGTATTTTCTTAGTAGTGCCAAATTATCAATTAGTTGTTAAGGATAGGTAGTAATAGATTATCTATAACCAAAGTCAAAAGTCGGTTGTAACTGGCAGTCAGTTTGTTAATTGATTTCTTATTTTATGTAGTTGTTAGCTGTTAGCAGAGGTGTAATTATAAACGATAAAGAGTTACGGAGTCAGAGTTGCTTGTCATCAGAAACTGTCTATCTTCCTGCTGGTGTGGTGACTCGGTGATAGAAGACACGGATTGTTCAGTAATTTGGCCTGTCATCCACACAAACTTAAAAAGGACTGTCGTCAGGTTAAAGTTTAAAGGGTAAGAGGAATTAGCAGTATGTATTTACTATTTACAATTAAGTTTGCTGGTAGAGTATGAAAGCTAAATTAATTTGTATCTCATTAAACTAATGATTTTATTGTCACTGTGCGTTTTTTTCTGTTTAGGAATTATAATCAACAATTATAACCAGTTACCGAGTTAGAGTTGCTTGTCTACCGTCTTGTTGGTGTTGTGACTCGGTGAAGTAGACACGGATTGTCAAGTAAGTTGGCCTGTCATCCAAACTTCGAAAAGAAATTGCACTGCCCACTAATTGCTGCCATCAGGTGACAGTTTAAAGGGTAAGAGGAATAAGAAGTACTCATGTACAATTAAGTCTGCAGGTAGAATATGAAAGCTAAATGAAATTTTGTGTTTTGTCTGATAACTAATAATAGTATATGTCATTGTGCGTTTTTTTCTGTTTAGGATACTAACTGGCCTTCATCTTTTTCCACGTAATTGTTTTCCTGTTATCTTCCATTCATCATAAGCATTTTCAAGATGTTGGGACGCATCAGGCGCTTCGTTCAGCGGAACTTCGGCAGGCTTGCAGTTGGAGCAGTGGCAATTCCAGTGTTCATCCGGTTGACAGGCTACGCAGCAAATCGGTACTTGACTTACCAAGCGAACAAGACACATGAGCTCCTCCTCCGGTACAAAAAGCAACGAATGTTTGAAATGATGGAAGAAAATTTTGAGTCAACTTACCGGAAATGGTTTGAGCTGATGAAGGAGACAATTAAGAAGACTCTGGATGCTGAAATCTATGCCGAGCGATTAAAGAAAGGGGAAGGAAACAAGATGGAAAACTGGACGGAAATGAAGATAATAGCTTTCGCCAACGTTTTAGCTCTCGTCTATGGATCCTCATTGCTTAATGTTCTGCTCCGCATTCAAGTCAACGTAATTAGTGGACTCTTATTCAAGCAAATGGAGGAGGTCCCACCTGGATTGGAAGACATGGGAGGAGCTGGTGATGCTTCGTCTAATTACATGCCTGGAATCATCACTGAAGACATCCAGCAAGAGTACATGATTCTCACTCGGTACCTTTGCACAGACGGCGTGAAGCATATGTGCGAACTGATGCGTGATAAGGCTAGACACGTGATTGAGAACCTGTCTTTGAAGCAGAAGCTCACCATCGCAGACATCGAACAACTGTTTGTCGCCATTCGAAAGAAGGAGCTTTTGCGATACCAAGCAATGCGATTGGACATTGCGGAAAATGATGCAGCAGAGTTGAACGACTGGTGTCCAATTACTGAAGCATGGTTCTTCATGTGCTCTGTCAAAATGACCAAGAAATTCCTCTACCCTAAAGAGAATCAAGAGAAGGAGGAAACTTGCCGCGAAACATTCCTAAGAACCCTTATCGGCGAAGCTTTTGATCTTATCAAGTCAACAGATACAAATAGTTTGCTCCGATTCTTGGAAGCTCAAGGAATCAATAACTACTTGGATCGCATCTCCGAATTCCTCAATACTCTACCAGTCAGTCCGGACAGTGACGAGTCACAAGTTTCAGAGGAGGCAGCACCATTTTCAGAGACAGAAATTCCTATCGCTGAAGTCACTGCTCCAGTTGCGAAGCTTATACCAGTCATGAACTCCTTCATTAACGTCCCATTCGCTGAAGATACCTGGGTCTCCGTTCTTCTCAACAATGAGTCATTAAAGATATTCAGTGCAAACATCTACGAGTCATATAGTTCTAAGGAATTTGATTAAGTGAACTTTGTAACCTTACTTTTTCTGTACTTCTCATCTTTCCAGAATATTATCATGTCATGTCACCAAAAAAATATATAATTTTATGTATTTCCATACAGATTTTATCTTCTTATCTTTTTAATGCTTTCCGGATGTTGTTACCTGTTATTAAGGTTTTTAAAGAATAAAGACTTCTAAACAAACTGTTTTACAATCTTTTCGCGGAGTCTTTCCCGATCGTAATTATTTTTACTTATGTTTTTATTTATGAACTTAGAAGTTTTAGTTACAAAAACAATTTATCCTACATTTAGTATCTAAATATAATGGTATTATTGTAATATGCAGTAAATACTTACATTGTTGTGTATAAATCATTTTATTTTTTTCCGAATCAACTAGTTAGATTTAACCTTTTTTTAAAGTTATTTTCTTCATGATCAGATCTTCCGGTTTCAAATATACATAATTTAACTGATAATAATTATATTTTTTGCATAATATGAAATCAAGCAACAAAGTATATTTATCACACTGAACATTTTTTTACTCTTCAAACCACAACCGTGACAAACTCAACTTGGAACAAAACAATAGCACTCTTCTTTGCATGTATTCCGAATTCACAAAGTGTATTATTTCCAGAGCATTTAAGTATGCATTTGTTTCCTCCTCATTTACTCCAATACTTTAAATATATTTTACAGCTTGTTTGATTCCTTGATTCAATCGTCATTATTATCATGCATGATACATTCGTCATTTAACTTTAAGTTTGCTCATCAGATCAATCGAAACAGTTCATATAATTGGAACATTCATCTCACACAATTTTTCTTGTCGATTCGAAGTGCATTAAAATTAAATTTGAAAACTCTGTGATAATAATTGTCATATTGTTTTTTTATATAATTCTAACGTGTGGACTAATTTCATGCTTAGTGCATAAAAATATGAGTTAAACGCTAACCTACACCGTCCGATGGAAACTCTGTAACAATGAATTTTTTTATATACCCTTTGGACTCACAATCATCAAAAGTCAGTATCATAATCAATTAAAGATCTTTAGTTAACCGTTGTGTTGACTAGAACCGGTTATCTGTATGTGTTTTCAGAGATACTGGTGTTTTTTGTGGTTGTGTGCTCTTCCTGTTTTGGTCACTAACATTTTCATACCTGTCTACTTAAACTCTTAGAATTAAACAGATCTATTATTGTTCTAACCATGAAGGCGAAGAAGAATTTGGAGTTCGTACTTTTATGCTGAACTGCTTGAGGGTGGACTCTAGAGCCTGTTGATTTCCCGAAAAGTAGGCGGATATCGCGTTGTGGAACAGCAGAAGTTGCTTATGCATGACTTTAATCTGGAGAGGAAATTAAATGTTAATTATTATCAGGTGCTAAGAATTAAGATAATGGTTAGTTGATCATAATTATCTTTTTCCATACCCTATTCTCGTCCAAAAATTGTAATTTAATATTAACATCATCGCGCAGTTTCTCGTAAGAGATTTTGTACAGGTTGAAATTTTTCTGTGCTTCCTCTATTTTAGCAGATGATGCCTCAGACTTGGGAAGTTGCAGCATTAATTCTAGATCGGATCGGTAAGCATCGTACTCCAACCTAAAAGGAGAGATAAATGTTGAATTTAATGATTTGGGAATATTGTGCTGAATGCTGACTCAATGATTAACAAGCAGTTTTAGTAAAATGAAGGGTTAATGGTTGATCTGCTTACCTAGAACCTTCATATTGTTTGATAGTCAAGATTGTATCTTCAATTGTCTTATTGCAAAGCGTGTTTACAGAGGAAAGAAAGAAATTCAGGGCACTCAGCAGAATTTCTCCATTCTTGTGCAGATTCCTCTGTGTTTCCGCATTGTACAGGAATTCTTGTTGGAGTTCTGGAGATTTTTGCGCCAGGTCTGAGAATACTTCGGCGAGTGCTTGCTGCAAAACAGAAAGAAACAGTTCATAATAGTAGCTAATTTAATAGTAGTGTAAATAATAAATACCTAGGCAAAATCAAGTTTAATTTTTTACCTGAGTCTGGATGACATGGTAAAAATGACTTGTAAATGCACGACTTAATCCCAATACTTGAAGATAGCGCCTCTTTATATCCCGCAGGTGCTCGATTCTGGATTCAAGCTCTGCAATTAAAAAAAGTCAGCTTGTAAAATCATTCTTAGATATAAGTCACAAGAAAGAATTAAGTTAACGAGAGAAAATGGGTAGCAGTAAAGACAATTGTAAGCACTTGAACCTGTGTCCACTGTCCGAGAGGTTTTCCCTAATTTTTCGAACAAGAGCTGCTTCGTGCATTTGTATGAGGAAATGCTCCAGTTCTTCAAACTTTCAATCTTCGATTGTGGTGAGCGTAATAACCTAGCGTTCGAGTCTCCATTTTGAGAACTCGCCCCAGCAGCCGCAGGTATAGAGGGGGCTGAGGCTGTGAACAATTTACGATAACAGTTTAATTTTAATTTAACGTTTGAATAAATAGTTTTAAAATTAATTTGTGACAATTTTTTTATGTGTTGTGTCTAACCCGAAGTGGGGAGGCATGTTGGGAGGGAATTCGGCGTAGGATATTGTCGCGTTTGTGCAGAAGATCGAAAAGGTGGAGGGATCATCCCTCCAATGGATACTGTTCCTTGGCTTGAGACATTAGCACTGGTGGGATTCGACGTGACCAACATTGCAGCAGGCTTGTTCACATCATCCGGGGGGTAATTGGCATTACTATTCATCCTCTCAGGATAACTCTGGCTAATGGGAAGGCTGCTTGGAGGTGGATCCATCGAAGACGACATTGACATGGACATGATGAGAGCTTGTCACGCACAACTTATCTTTCACAATTTCACAAATAACACCCTCATAAGCTTCGATTATCCCACCTACACAAAAAAGCCAAAAATATCAATTAACTTTTACCTCAACTCACTTTTTTTTTATTTTTAACTTTTTTAACATTGACATTCCACCACTCACCCTATTCTCCGCAACTTCCGGTTCCCCCAAAAACTATGATAAGTACTCAAACTTTGTCTTTTGCTTTTTCTCCTTAAATAAAAATAAATTGTACATCCAATTAATAAAGTTCCCTCACTTTAAAGGAGTAACACTTTAATTTAATTATTTTTGCCCGCTTAAAAGCGTACTCATGAATACCTAATTACTATAATGTCAACCTTCGGTGGACATTACGATGGTGACAACAGAAGTAAGGGGGGACCCTTATGTTTTTTTTTGTTGTCACCAAAGTAACCCTGACTAACAGTAGTCAGCGTTACGTTGGTGACAACAAAAAATAATTTTCT
>JAQIXW010003798.1:0-12544 GCA_034700685.1 Willowsia buskii | reverse complement strand
TTGTAGAAAACTACCACTGTGTATCATTAGCTCAGTGCTATACTCACATAATTCTGCACATACAAAGTAAATAAAACGCAAATAAATGGAGGAGGTTCTATGTAAATTTCCCTCTAATTTATCCTCCTCTCGCTTCCGGCAGCAGCAGCACACACAGAGCAGATGAACTAGTAAAAGAACGGGAACGGATGATGATGAGCATACATCAAATGTCTGCCTTCCATCTTGCAAACGTATACCAAGGTACTTTCACCAAGCAAAAATAATTCATACAGATAGACAAATTCGTTTTCAAAAAGAAATGCGGAAAACTTACAAAAGCAGAGAGGATTTTGTGTATTCACAACCTTACCCTTCAAAAATGAAACAATAAAATTTATACTTTTATATTATTATACGAAAAACGTACAATAAATTCTACATGGCCTTCAGAAAATGTGTAGTCGGGGCAAACATGCATGGATAATGTTCAAAGAATTCTCTCGGAGAACTGGAAAAGCATGAGCAACTGTAAAATATCTTTTATCCATGATACACTCAAAACTGGCGAATATTACTTGAAACACTTTGCACTAGGCATATTTTCAATGTTCAAAATGCTACCGAATAAGATATGAAATGCAATACTTGATCCCACTTCTCTTTTTGTTTCTGCTGCGTTTCTTGAATTTTTACACGTTCACAATGTCATGTATTCTCCAGCCTCGAATTGTTCATATTATGCAAGCAAAAACATATATCTACCAAAATTTTCATCTTTTATCTCCATTCAAGGCTTGAATAACAGCAAACAGAGCCGACAAAACCATACTGGATTTACGTAGCCAGTTTCTTTGGTTCAGATGTAACAGAACAAAGCTTTCACCTAGAAAAATGGAAAATTAGAGGAACTTGTTTCTATTCTCTGCTTTCCAAACTAGGTATTATTATATGAACACCTCCTCGTCTTCCTCTCTTTCTCGCCATTCTTACATAGACTCACGCATTAGCGTATTCTGTGGTGTTGGTGGTTGTAGTCCGCTGCTATGTGTGTAGCTAATAATAAAACAGTCCCTTTCACTTTCTCTTCTCTCGCCGCCTCGGATTATACAATATCCACAATCCCAACCAGCAAACTATATGTAACTTGAAGGAAGCAGTTGTGTAACAACCTCGGTATTTTATACAGTGGATGAGCATAATAACTGCTACAGTAGCATCGTAGACAGATATAAGTATCTACATCAAGCTACCTATTTCCTTCTTTTCACTGACAAACTACATAATAGCAGCGTTAAAAAGTTTACATGTTTAGCCGGTGGACACAAGCGACGGAGAGTTCCCCTTATGTAACTTGGCCGTGCTGTTGAGCATTCAGTTAAGTTTTCTTCGTGGAATGCAAAGACAACGCAACAGCAGGTTCCATTCGTCGGAACAAAATTCGTTTCTCGTGTTTCGAATATTTCACAATACAGTACAGACTATTTTGCAAATACAGCGCGTATATATATGACCATTTTAACACTTTTCTTTAAGCTTTCAGAATATTCCACATCTATAAGCTATATAAAATGCTTTGCTCGGAAATCATTTCGCTATAAAAGCTTTCGTTTATGATGGTTTGCACAAACAAATATATGCAATATAGGTAATTGTAGTATTATGGATGTATGAACACTTCCTATATCATGTAAATGACAGGGGAAAGCAAAACGGATTTACGAGAACTGACAGTGTATGTACTTTGTAATATATGTGTCTAACATATTGTTTGCATATGTGTGAGTGGGGAAGATGATACATATTCACGCAAAAAAACAAACGCTTTCCTTCCCTTAAGTCTTCATGAAGATGGCGATGATACGAAAACGTGTGTTGTGTTGCAAAGCCTGGCATGGTTTATGTGAGGAGGCGTCCTCCTCGTTCCTCCAAAAAACACACAAAATCAGAGGAAATGCATGTTGAATATTGAACAGAAGCAGTGGGAAAGGAAGAGAGTAAAATGAGCGAACATTATGGGTATATAGCACCACGAAACCGAAAAAACCGGACTAATATATGCAAAAGATTAGAGTATGGAAGTACAGAAGAGGAATTTATTATTCCATTAAGTTGAATTTTTCCACAGTAAATTGTTTTTGTCGACGAGTCCAGGAAGAAAAAATGACTTGGGTGGATGAGAATGAATGCATATTAAGTGCATAAAAATGTGCACAAATCACAACGACTTTCCATTTGCTAAATGTTTAGTGTGTCTAGTTTCCTCTCTACTTCTCCGCCTTATGTTTTTGCCGATATTATGTGCCCACTTTTTATGTGTACTTAATGTAGAGAAAAAATATATTAGCAATATGTGCGGTAGTGTGTGTAGTGTGTGTGTGTGGAGTGGCGTGGTATGATATGCAAAAGATACATACTCCACTAATACTATCCTCTTCACCTAATGGTTACTCATAAAACAAAAATACTGTGATGAAAAAAGAGGCGAAAGGAGGACGTTCTCGGTGTGTCTCAGGACTAGTTTGTTCATAGACTACTGTACTTCTTTTTCTCTTGTAGGTAGCACCGGTGGTGGTAAAAGGCATACAACATTTAGGTATAAATTATATATGTAAATTGAAAATTTATTCTGTTTTTGCATCCTTTTCCACGAAAGAGCCTATCCGTTCTGTTTGTTATTCCAATTATTGAATCACACTACCGCCCTCCTTGCTATTCTCTCGTACATTTTAATTATACACACATCTCCTCTTCCGTTGTGGCGTGGTGCAGGGGTAGTGTCACATAAAATACGCTTACCACTGACTCTAGTAATAACCCAGCAGCCTTAATTTTTAGCTATGAATGTATTAAATATATACGGTCATACGGTACTCAAATTCCTTCTGCTTACCTGAGTGAGGTACACAAGATACCTATAGGTTGAAAGTTTATATATTGAAGATAGCAAGTCCGTGGGGCTATATGATATTCACTTTCTACTTGGGAAAATATGCAAATTTCTCATCAAGTCTTTCTCCGAGTGAAAGCTTTGTTTGAATTGTACACAGAAGACACTTAATATACATACACAATGTCCATCAGGATATTTAAATGTTTACTTATCGCCGTCATCGGCGAATCACCACAAAGCCTTTTCTCGTCCAAAAACGTATGTTGTTACTTTGTTTACATAGACTCTGAAATATAAATCATTTTCCCTGTAGCAGTGTTGTTTGATGCGTAGAACAGCGTAGGAAATGAAAAGAATGGGTTAGTTCAAGGTACGGTACACACTTTTTGTGATCGCACAGAATTGTAGTGGAGAGAAGAGTCAACAAAAGGGAAAGTTCGATTTACGAGCGTGTGAATTGATAAATGTGATAGCGGTTTTTGTGAAATTCACATGAGTTGACTTGTTGACATGTCGTTGTACAGTTGTATGTTAACTGATACACACACAAACACATACAAAGTCAATTAATTTTTATCAATACAATCTCAATTTAACAAATAGAATGCAAACAACCACTGGAATTTTTTCTTCTCTGTCGGCTGATAGAAGTTCAAAATGTATACGTACTTAAATTCTGATACTTAAGAGACTCCTTACTTTTCATTGTATGCGTAAATCACGATTGCACCCTTTTAGTTGTGAAATTTTCAAAATTTCTTATTTGTATTGGAACAGTCAAAACTGACTGTTTCTACAACTTTTCACGTTAGCCACAGTATTTTTCAACTTTAGCAGCTTTTTTTCATGTTTTTTTTCCAAAGTTATTCCCAAAACTTGCAGGAATTTTATTTCATGGAGATGATAATATGATCGTGTTGGTGAAATGTCGTTGACACTAAACTGATATCAATTACAGAATTCAGAGGAAAACATATATTATTAAGACTTCACGTGTGGAAAAAGTTGTTATTCGTTTCTGCAGTTGAAGCAGTTCACCACACACAACTTGGTTTTCAACATCATCAACCCCAGCATCAGCATATATTATTACATCATCACTTGCTGTTCTCAGTCCGTCTTCTGGTGAGTTGCTGTGCTGTTGTGAGTTGTTTACTTTCACACTCGAAAACTGCTTGAAAATTGTACTATGAAAGGACACACAAAACCAAACCGCAAACTACTCGAGGGTTCACTCTTTCTACTTTGTATAAATAAATAGATTTACTTAACTGTAGCAACAACAGAAGGGAAAAAATGTTTTAAATCATGTGTGCAAAGTCTCCACATAATTGTATGTGCATAACACAACAGTAGCTATTTCCTTCTTTTTCACAAGAGAAAACACAAATAATATACTACCTGTATTTCTTGATTATTTGAGAAAATTAGGGGGAGAAGAATTCTGCTGTAGGACCACTGTATAAAATAAATTTGCTGGGATTATGCGTAAGTGTGACGCACGCAGAGACAGAGTAAAAGTGTCACAAAATGCGTACTTCTAGTATGTCTAAGCTTTCACTTTATCAAATGGATTATGATGAGAAAATAAGCTGTAACAGAGAAAGAGAGAAAGAGAGCGACCGTATTGCGATTATATTTTTTCTCCAGAATAAAATGCGGTCTTGTGCTGGTCGGCTCTTCAGACCACAGAAATAGAAGCATTTGGTAGGGACAAGAGATGACGGTTGCACTTAAACTGTGTAAGCCTTTATTCTATGTTGACGACGAGTTTGAAACACACAAGTATAAAATGCTCGTTTTTTTGACGCAACTCATAATCTCACGATCTTTCTCGGTGGAAGTTTCCCGTAGGACTGACGAAATAAACTGTGCTTAGGCTTGTTCTCTATGCAGCAGCAGCAGCAGGCGAATGAGCTCTGTAGTATCACAAAAAGTGTAAAACGATGAATGTAAGTTGAGAGCTAGAGACAGCAAGCAGAGGAGAGTGGTGGTGGTGGTAAGTCTTACTTTTGTAGTTTAGCCTGTGGTTGCAGCGTTGTGGGTTGGAGTGAACTTGCCTTGCGATGTAGAATGAACTGTGGAGGAGAAGCAGTCAAGCCGAGTTGAACCAAGGGGAACAAGAGAAAAACAGGAGAAGAGAAAAATAAAATTGTATGCAGCAATCATACAGCAAGAGTGAGTGGAAGGAAAGGGAAGAGAGGAGCGACATTGCTGTTGCTCGCTGTCAGGGTCTTCTTTTGTCCATACTTTTTCCCCATTTTATTTTCTTCTGGAGTGTGTGTTCCTCTATGAGTTAAGGTGTACAGTAATAATATGTAGCGACGCGGCTATATAAGATATATGAGGCATATAACAACTCCGCACACAGCTCAAACTACAATAAACTACCAAGTTTTCTTGGTGCTGGCAAGTTTCTTAGTCGACTTTTTCTTTCTTTACATCATCATCATCGTCGCATGCACGAGCTTTCTACAACAATTCTTGGTTTTTGCACAAAAGATAACCAGCTATATGCTGAATACATTCATAGAACAGCCCTATCTCTTCTCATTCATGAGTATATTAGAGGTAGCAGGATGGAAGAAGAGGAAGAAATAGAAGAAAAGTTTAAGAGAAGAAGAAGAAGAAAAAAACTTGTTTTTAAGCAGAGTCTGACTTCCTAGTTCTGGTTCTATATTCGCTGCTTGATTTTACTTGCTTGTAGAAAGCGAGTACAAAAATACATCTTAAAAATTCTACTCAATAATGGTTAACCTGGGTGTGTTTGGAATGATGTAGTGAACTTGCGAGAGTTTAGGAACAGAAGTAAAAGAAGATGAGTGTGTGTAGGTAGACATGACAGATTTTTCGAGTAGAATTTCCTTTGAATCTTTGCCTTGCCATAACTTTCTGGCTATAAATGTAGAAATCAAAGACCCCGTGGTTCTTCCTACCCCATGTACTCACTGTTGCTGGAACATTACGCAATAAAAAACAAAAAGGTACCTAATTATGTATTAAGTATGTACCTACTAAAAGTATTCGATAAACAATGCGAAAAAACGAAGTGGCTGGAGTTGTGCAATACATTTTTTATTCACTTTCAAAAGAATGTTGAAATTCTTCTCCTGCTTTTCGGCATTTCATCCTATTTTCCCCAGGATTGCATGTGCTACAAATAACCCGCTTTCAACGATAAGTATACTACATGGATTTTTTCCTTTGATCTTAACAAGAGATTAAAAACAGCGTCAATGACTACTTTATCTGCTCTACATTTTCTTTTTTTTTTACACATCTTGCAACTGCCGTGCTTGCAAATTCCTAATTCCCTCAACACAATAAAAAATAAATAAAAAGTTTAATTTTATTGTATGACTTTTTTCCTTTTTTAAATTAAAATATTACATGTAAAGCGAAAACAATGTCGGTCCTTGTCAGCAAAAGTGTCCTTCATTCTATTGTATTGCTCCAACTTCCTCCGTTTCCAAATTTGATTTTTTTTACTATTTTACCA
The DNA here is from genome assembly GCA_034700685.1 of Willowsia buskii. Taxonomy (NCBI): domain Eukaryota; kingdom Metazoa; phylum Arthropoda; class Collembola; order Entomobryomorpha; family Entomobryidae; genus Willowsia; species Willowsia buskii. Next base: position 6,173 of record JAQIXW010003798.1, on the reverse strand, counting down.
ACAAATTTGACACGCTTTTATGACTTTTACAGTGGCAATCGATGCGTTGAGAGAAAATGTATACTTTTCTAAATTACCAGGCTGGAAATGGGCGCAAATCACACAATGCTGCACAATTCTCTTCGAATAAAGTTTTCAAGGGCAGTGATTTAGAAAAATCTGTCACCATCTCCGGAGCTTCTCACACAAGCGTAAAAACCAATAATGTAATATGTAGATATTATATGTGTGGAGAATGTTACAATGCAGTTACAGTATACGAACCATTCCAAACCAAATACCCTAATTCAGTTTTTGTGAAACCTTACTGATGCTGCACCCAAACCCATTCAATCGTGCTCGTGAGTTGAGCACAGTACAGCAGTACAGCAGTGTTTTTCATCTCATGCATCTGTGAATACAGTAATTCCAATGAGGATTTCGCTCCCTTTTTCAGGACATTATTGTGTGATATTTGTTGGTTGAACTATACAACAACTTGTAGATAAATTCGATATCTCAACTTGAGGAAAAGGATATACACAATTTCCATGCAAGTAAAACGCTTCATAAACCCATCAGAATAGTTATAGCCAATAGCATAACTGATGGATTTGCTTTAGAAATTTGAAACCATCTACATCCTCCTTCACAAAAAAAAACAAAGTTGCATGTAGTGCACCCACGTTGATCTGGTTTGCTCTGCTGACTTCTGCAGAAACAAAACGTGATTTAAACTGAGAAGAAACAGTGTTGAGCACAAAGGAAAAAGGTAAGTCAGCAATGCGTAGCCTGTCATGTGCATTGTCAAACTTTTTGTTCCTTACACACCTCTCTCGTGGTACAATTCTCTTTAATTCGAAAATGAATTTGAACCAGTTTTCTTCTCGCATGAGAAACAAGGTATCGTAAAGTTTCTCTGTAACTTCTCAGTTAACTATAAGCTGGATCATATGTGTGTGGAGGCCTTTTCTTCTTTTCAAAGTAGGGTAAATGAAATACGTGTCCCTCCAATCTAGAAATGTTTTTTTGGACACAGGCACACTTGTAAAACTAGAATGTGTACAAGTGCATATCTAGAAACGACGGACATGGTGAGTGAGTAGTGTGCTGGTTTCATTAATTACGTAATCTGGAGAGAAACAACCTGCTTTTAATTATTCTCTGACATAAATGGATAGGTGCAGTTTTGAGTCGACGGTTTGCAAATGAGTGAATAAACATCAATCTACGCGCTCACCTCTCACGTTAATGTTGTTCAAGCCACGGGCTATCCATCCTCTGTTCTTTGTGTTACCGTGCTAGAGACACAACATAATAATGCACTTCAATTATATCCACCATGTACAATATATAGCTTATTATTATAGTTCCTACTTTTGCAATATGATATGTAGGTATGTTGTATATTGTTTGCGATTATTTTAATCGGTTAATTGAACGCGCGTTGGTAGTCGCTGCTGTAAAACGGTTGCATATATACATTCGCAACGCTCGGTTCGGCGAGCTCTCACTTTGTATGGTAGACGGGACAGATTAGATACAAGACAAAGAAGACATTTTGTTTGATCCAGACTATAGATTCAGGGATGACCTACATTTCCACAAATACATAATATCTTTATTTTCCTCCTTCCCCACTTGTAAGCGGAAACAATCTACCAAGTATAGACAATCATGAAATGGCCATTGTGGAAATCCAGCTCTCGTTTGTTTCGAATATAAAGTGGACAATCTAATTTTCAATTCGGATGAGTGCTTCTACGCATTAATGGAAAGTTTTAGGACGATATAATGTTGCGCCTACTAACAACCTAACTCATTTTCAAACAAAAGACGTCTAATGAAAATTCCTTTCCATGAAGGATGTCCGAAAATATATCTGAAATTCCAAAAGATTATCTATTTGTAATGGTACTGATACTGATGGTGATGATGATAATGTGTGTAGGTTGAAACAGACTGCGAATGTTTGCTTGTGACATGGTCTACTTTTATCCATCTAAGCTTCTTTTCTCCAATCGAATTTTTTCCTATTTCATCCAAAAGTGTTGTAAAATAGCCGCCACGACTAAAAAGGATAAGTAAAGCAGTTTCAATCAAAAGCCTACTACGGATCCCGCCAACGCCATCACATCATCTACTCATCGTCAAGGAAGGAGAAAGGAAGAATTTATACTAGGAGCACTGTTGGTGGTGGTGGTGCTGTTAACACTGTTTCTACACACTTATGTCATACATGCTTTCACTTTAACGTCCAACAGTGTGGCACAAGGGAGATCAGAGAGAAAAATCGTGAATCGGCTCAAATGAGGTCAGAGAACTGAGAATTGGCTGATGTTTTTTCAAAAATCTATCTGATCAAATCACATGGGAAAACTGTATAGTGAATTACACAGCCTGGAGCAAAATGGGGAATCAGCCGGAAAGAAGGCACCTGTCTTGTTCTCCGCTATCGCTACACAACCACTTTTTTATACTTCTATTGTAGTATTTTTACTGTTTTTCTTAAGATGGAAAAGAAACAGCCTGGACACAATACAACATTGTGTAATTTGCGACACAAAAGCAAAGACCTGTCTCTGCCCCTCTCTCCCACACAAATTTGTATGTGTACTTTCCATTTTCCTTCTAAGCATTTCCACATATTGTACAAGCTGTGTGTGTATGTGTGCGTGTCTAGACGAGAAACCTTAGAAAAAAATGTGTAGCAGCAGCAGTTCCAAGAGCAATCAGTAGTCGCGTTATTTTCGATTCAATCCATACGTAGTCTTTTTAGGTATTATCTATTGTCGAGCCTTATTATTTCTGTTTTCGTATATCCACACAACTGAAAAAGGTGGTCCGGATATAGAAAATATGACAAATAATATTTCATTTTTTACATAGGGATAATATAATACATAAGTGTACATTTTTCAGTAGCAAGTTTCCTTATTTTTCGTGTCTTCCTAAAAAAATGTTTTGCTCGTACTCTTTCTTCCAACATACTAATATCTTTTGCATCAGTGCATCTTCCTATTATTACTGTATTTTTATATTCGTATAATCAGCGGAAGAATCATAAGCTAAACAAAGCAACCACCATTCCACATTGAAGGCAAAGAGAACAAGTACAAGCAGAAGAAAGAAGCAAAATTGTTTCTCGCTTCGTACTCACTGGTACGTACATCATATTCGTATGTCAAAAGTATATAGCGAAATGTTTATAGCAAAATTGCTTGTATACTTTTGCTACGTGTGGCTCTAGTCTTCATCGACAATTTTCCCAACGAATCGTGCTCAGATTTAAAAATTGCACAAAAACTAGGTTGCTCCCTGCTTTTCCATAAAATCCTCTATTTGGAAATCATATTTTTATCCTTTCTTCTTTTTTCTCCGCTCGTAGTTCCGTTTTCGTACAAGAGCTGGAACATATTATGTAAGTTTTGCTGACCATGTTAAGAATGAGCTTCTTTTGGGATGAGATGAATATGATCCATAAGCTGCGAGTAGTAATGAAAGAATGTAGTTTGGTTCAAATACAAAAACATCAAAGACATGATGTTTTATATCCAACAAAAATACATGCTCCATAATATTTATCCCTTATCCATTTGATAAATTTTATAACGACTTCCTTTTGGTGGTGTTCAGTGTCCAAATTGGTATGCATAATATTCAAGCTCATGGATCATGCACATGGTACTACTGACTTAGTAAAAGCACACAACAGAAGATATGTGATGGTTATTGGAAAAATTATTCTTTGTTAGTTTTTGTGGCGGTTTGGTTGGTTCCTTTCTGCAGCCTGCTTCTTATGATTATCCAAGAAAAGTAATTTGACTTCGAAACTACAGCGAATTGCTGTATGTGTGGGAGTTAAAGCGTATGTATTGAGTAGAATATAAACCTTTTAACTTGAATAAAAGTTAAACTAGGTGGCTCAGGAAATAGCTCGGCGTGGTGGTAGAAGACTAGTAGACAACCATAATATGTGTACCTTTGGTGCAGAATTTTCGCATTAAGATTACAAACGACGAGCAGCATCCTTTTGAGTGTAGTGTGAATGAAAACAATGGTATTTATTGGTTCCTGTCACCATAAAGAAGGAAATTAAGATTTATAGTGCTAACTGTGACAGAACAGTGTTTAGCATTGTAATATTCTTACTGTCCTCCCACCCCACATTTACTTTTATTTAGTGAAAACGCCACAGAGAAAGGCGAGAGGTTCACACAACTACAAGCTACTGCAAACACTGTTTACTTTCACATCGTTTTTGGGTTTTCATTCTAGTAGCCGCAGATTGGTTGTGGAATGCGAACTATGGATGATGATGATGATAGTGTGTAGTCTATTGGAATGAGCTGAGATTTTCTCCGGTATGCCCAAATGTACATGTATACCCTTGTGTACACATATTGAATTCATACACCTATAATTTGCCATTTGAAAGACTCCGTTGGTTCCGGTTGTGGTGATAGTTGTAGTTAGCCTGCTTGCGTTCATTGGTCCGGCCTTCATGAACGTAATGGTAATGGTTAAGTAAATAAATATATTTACTTTCTCATTTCTGTCCAACGGTAATAATAGCTTTTTAGCTCAACTGGAAACGGGGAATGTGTATGTCGGCAATAAGTGCACGGAGAAGAAGAGAGTTAGTGGAGAGGTGCGTTTTTAGTGAAACGTTTATCAGATCACGCACCAGTAACGGAATCAGCTTATTTATAACTATGAGATAATAGCACAATATCCTTTACTTGTGAAAGATGATTCCTTTTTCTTTACACACAAATATATTTTATTAGTACGCCTATAAAAGAAGCTGCCACATTCATAGCATGAGATATCGGTGTTTTTATGATTTTTGGTTCAGTGACCTGCAATAAACTCTAGTTGTACTTAAGTGAGCTCGGTTAGTTTAATAAGTTATTACGGATATTACTTAAGCAGATATTGCTCAAATACTGGCGTTATCCAGCTATTATAATAACGAGCACTAGTTGTAAAAACTCTCGGTGGAAGTAACTCAGTGCTCGTGATTTACCCATTTAATCTCAAGTGAAATAAATAACAGCGATGTTGAGAGTGGTGACTAGTGACGAGCTAAATGGTTGCATAAATAGTACAACATAATTGCACGTGTTCATAAATAAACCACCCTATATCTAGAATCTAGCTAGATGTAGATTCAGCCTAGATTCTCATGCCATACCACCTCTTGTGCTGCAAGAATGAATAGTACTGTTAATTTTTTGATAAATAAATAAATGGCGCTGCTCACAACTAAAATACATAGGGCTGAGAATCCCGAGGCAAAGATAAAAGAGGCGGTTGATGTTTGATATAGCTTTAATGATGATAATATTAATGTTTCCGCATCCACTTAAGAGTAATAGCAATTAAGCTGATGCATTTTCATCATCATCATCACCACCACCTCATCCCATCCCTAGCCATATCGGAAAGGGGCGCAGACTGCAGACTCTGGGGCTTCATCCGAGTTAACTAGGAAGCTAAAAAGAAGGTCGAGGCCATCTCACACTCAAAGTCTTATGTCACCGATGTTACTTGGCTTTTATATGTATGTATGTCTTACTAAAAACGTAGAGTATCGTCACACTATCAACAACATCTATATAAGCTGCACAAACATTCAGTAAATCAAACGAAATAATGTTTCTTTGCAATTTACAGAGCACAGCCGTTGGAGCTGCTGGATTGAGTTTCTTTAAGTGGCATTTTTCGAGTGATGTGTTTATTCGGAAGGTTAGAGGTTGCTGAACAATTGGAAAAGGAAATAATAAAAACATACAGACAATGCATATTTACTCCGGCTCAAAATCGTAAATCATCGGATTTAAAGCTAACGTCTCCCTAAAAGTCACAAGGGGTGCTGCAGGCACTCGGGTGTGTTTGAGTTTGATTTAAAAGATTTTTGAATTAAAAGTGTGTGCGTATGCAGTTGTTATTATTATGTGTGTACACAATACGATTCTCCATAATATAGCATTCTACAGTTTTACACAAAAGGATGCATACTTGAGAGCGTTGTGTGGAAAAACTGTCTGAGTTTGACTTGATGCTTATCGACATAACTTACCGACACCACCAATATCATCTGCCCTTTCAATGATGATGTTGATGCATTCCTTCACAATATAACCCGCATGCATAATTCACATTACACCAACTCGCACACACACACACAC
>JAQIXW010003797.1:0-12548 GCA_034700685.1 Willowsia buskii | reverse complement strand
CGACCGACGCACGAGAAGAGATAAATCTACATACGAACAAAATATATTACATTATAGATTTACAAACTTGGAGATAAAACGAAACAAACATCAGCATTCAGTGTAAGAGTAGAGGAAAGAGTATCCCGGACCTATTCCATATCGAAAACATTAGCATACACACGCACATTTTATCTTTTTCCCAACTCCCCACCGAAACTGTCTGACAGCATGGAATACAAGCATTGACAAGAGCCGAAATCCCACTGCAGCTTGTCTTTCACCCTCACATCATCTCCCGGCTTCACTAGAAAGATCTACCCTCACTCCCCGAATTCCGGTTTTCATTTCAGATCTAAATAAAACCGCTCGCTATATTGCCTTGCTTACCCTGGGCCTTTTGTAGTCAAACTATATACTTTTCCCACTCATGAGCCTGTCATCCATTCATTTTCAAAACTGCTACTCTTCTCTTCCCGTATTACGACGGAAGCTTTTATTTATGTACTTTGCTCCATTGCATTAAAAGTGAAAGAGACCAACCGCCTCCTCTTTTTTCTCCTGATAAAAATTCCACCCTCTTTGACTGCCTGCTTGCATGCCTGTTTTCCCTTCTTTTCCTTCACGTAAATGAATATAGCTTGCACAGTGGATTTTGTGTGAATCGAATCCATTCAAGAGCAGCAGATAGATGAAGGGAGGAGTGGATGAAATGAAAGGAAATGGAGAAAAGTAAAAATAAAATTAAAATGCCAAGGTTTTTTCTCGTTTCATTTTCCGCTCTTACATCCACTTCTAATTCTGTATATTGCTCTCTTTGTAAAGCTCAATATCTGGCTCTCCTTATGACACACACAAAATCATTCCCCATCCCTTCTCACCCTTACAGAATAAAAAAATATATGATATCATAAGCTTTGCATGTTGGTGTGTAAACATAACTAGGTAACTTGCTTTTGTCTTCTGACCTACGACAACAGAAACTTCACTGTCCAACTGACTGCTATCCTCTAGAGCGTCAATCTTTCTATCAATAATTTTTTTATCCGTTTCTGCTGTTAAGCAAATAAATTGTATTAATATTGAACTACAATATAAGTCCTTTTCCCCGTATCCATATTTTCCCAAAGTATGTGTACAAGTGTGGTCAAATTTAGACAACAACTCAACCCAATACTACCAGTGGCGATAACAATATTAGTAGTGATTACATTCTCAACATGCACGAGGGATATGTAGCACTCACTTTACATACGATACGTTGAATACTTAATGTGATATTACAGTAGTTGTGTAGTGGCTCTCACTTCATTATGGCAGGGTTTAAGGTGAATAATGACAAACATCTAACAACCGTAGCATCCTCAATCAAGCCATAATTATTATCATTTCATTATCATCAATATCATCCCAGCCCCAGCAGCTCCCCCGAATGCCGCTAAAACCCTGACGAATGCGATGCGATGTTCAGACAAAACTTGCATACATAAATCTACTGACTTTAAAATGCTATAGCTATATTATAATGTGAACGACTGAACTAAACTTAGAGTTATGATTATTCTTACGAAGTGATTTTACGAATTAAACGTGTGGCAATACATAAAACTTAATTTGTGTCGACAGTCTCAATTAAAATTTTTATGATTGTATCTTTTTAAATATTAGCATTATTGCTATTGTATGTACGTCACTTAAGCAATGCGTAAGAGGAAGGATACCCAAAAGAAAGCTCCCGGAAAACAAAACATTGCTTAGGAAAGGAGGAATATTATGTAAACCCACACCATGCCACATCATGAATCTCTCTACAACAACAAAGTAATGATAAACAAACTGAATCAACAACAACGAAGTAAAACTATAATTAGATTCTAGTAAATGGAAATAACCAGAAGTAAAATGTTCTGCCAAAAATGTGATTTAAAGCAACAGATGCTGTTTTTGCAGAAATAGGGGAAAGGCACGTTGCAACCAAAATACAGTCAATTGCGGCATAATGCAGCAGTCAAAGCAGCAATAAAAATGGAAGTACTACGTTTGCTCAAAATAAAACCGTCTATTTTGCATGCAATAGAAACCTCCGTACGAGAAAAGTAAAACTTTGGCTCACTCACACTCGCTCCACACACTTGCACTTTCCTCGGAGAACCAATCAAACCTCTGAAAGGTTTAGAATGAATGAAAAATCTGAAAATGTAATGCGTTGTAGACTTGCAAATCTTCTTACATACATATATGTACCATACAACAGAAACAAAAAATCCGCTGTACGAATGATAAACAATTTTGTCTTCATACATGGGTTTCATAAATAGAATAGTTAATGTAATAACATTTTTTGTATGTGTAGATGGTCACCGCTAAGTCACTTTAAACGCAACAACGATTGTTAGCCATTAATAGCAAGCTACAAGTAAACCTATCTAATCTAAACTATGTACAATGGCAAATTTAAAACGGCGAAAAAATGAGGTGTACATGGCTGTGAGAGCATAGGTCGGCGTATACCACCATTGGCAGTAAAACTGAAAACATGATGCCAAAATTGCTTTACTTATAACATGTAATTTGCTTTAGAAAGAACCTGAAATTTGTGACAATTTCCACCTCCTTTCTCCGCCCACAGGCTGACTCTACGGAACACATTTCCTATTCAAACTACAATTCTATTATTCTATCATCATACTGTTTAAAGATGACAAAAGCAATTAACTTGCTGCAAAACAAACATTCATTCATCTTTCTAGTGTTACACAAACAGGGAAACCGGAAGACAATATTGTATAAAATTCCAGTAAAATTTATGCTATTTGTAAAGAAACTAGCTTCTGACTTCCAACAGTTGATTCTTTACAAAATTGGTGCAATATTATGGTATAATTTTGTTCTGGTCCTTCATTAAGAAAATTACGTTTTGGTCTTCTGTTCTGATGTCTATTGTCTCTCATAAATGAAGTACAAAAGTTTACTAAAGTAAAAACATCGTTCAAGAGAACGTGTGTTACAGCTTACAATTTAAGTTATAAAGCACAGTGTCACCGACTATGTACTTCATTATTAACCTTCCTTAAAAATAATTAACCTCTCAAGGAATTTCTCTGAACTTTAGTTCACACAACATTCCGATTTGTGATAACCGTAGTAGGATAAAGTTCTTTCAGGTTTTTGCATCACGCAACATAAAAATATCCACCCAAGCAAAGTATCAAAAAGGAAGGAAGCCATGCTTTGTGGCATGCTTTATCTTTTAGCTATCGTCGTTTGCAAAATTCATTCTTAAAATGTTCCTCTTCAGGTTCCAATTATTACTGAAGTAACTTGCAATTGACAATTGCAACCCACAAATGCCACAACATGGCCACGATATCTGCACTGGTTCTTTCTCACAGATAATACACTCCTAGCGAAAAGAGCTCGACGAACTTTATTTTCTCCGTTTCTAAGTAAATGTGTTGGCATTATTGGCAAATGGAGTCCAAGAGAAAACCTGACAGGCATATTGGATGAATGAATGGTACATATTCGCAATATTGCAATACCCATGATCTGAGCAAATGCTCACTTTTCAGTGAAATAAATGTGGCAATTGAATGCATAGTCTAAGGATGATGAGAATATGAAATAAAAGTTGACGCGAAATGATAGACTTAATAGATGCACACTCGAACCCCAGCATTTCTACAGTATCACAGAAGCCACTAGCGTAACCAGAGTAAAAGCCGCATTGAAAGGCTTTTCATTCCTAGTTTCAACAATTGCTTACAATGACTACAATGACAACGTTTTATTTTCTTAGCTGAAACCATCTCCTTATTTTGTATTTTGCCGAACACACTTTATATGTAATTCCAAGGATAAAACTTTGACTTTGCAAATAACGACACTATATAAATAGTGTACGTAAATGTAATGTCTTGCTTGAAAAAGTAGTACTAAGCCTAAAATCCAACCTGTGTCACACTTTGGCATGCACGCTGACGTAATCATCCAACATTAATGTTTTCATTTCTTCTCACATCGGCATCAGCATCACAGATCGTGACTTTGTGTACATCCAGCAAATTAGTGAGAAAAAAAACTCTTTTCGCGAAATAGTACGAAATAAGTTTGTTCACTACTTCAATTGTATCAATGTTTACCCTCAGTAGTAAATGCAGCCTAGCGAATGCCTCACAAGGTATAAGTGCAGTCAATAATTGTCGAGAGAAAGAAAGTTTTATAGTCTTACCCTAATGCTCTCTGCATGATGTGGCCTCGGACTCATGAAGAATGTCCCATCTATCAAGGGACATCGGTCATAAACTTGCATCCAATCCTTACAACAAACACACTGAACTTTACTTATTCTGTGCTGTTGTAAAACGGACAAGATGAACTGTCGAATATCATCACTTTTCTCTCCAAGCGTGTCAATCTGAAACAACAAAAATTGAAACATTACATATAAAGCCAAAAATATCATAAAAACTTTAGTTTCTATTACTAAAATTGTTTGTGTCCTGTTTCTTGTTACTCTGATTGTATTTACATTTTCTTCAAAACATGCTTTCAGTTTTCTATACATATTACAACACACATAATAGTGTGTATGCATAATTTCATTCCAAAATAAGGTTAAAGGTCATTGCCCTCGCATCCCAGATGTTTTCTATCTTTTTCTACACTACTGCAAAGAATACCTAGAAATACATGTTCCGGTGAAAAGCAAAAGTTTCCTTTCAACTTTCTTTTATATCGTATACTTGTCCATACATCTTACAGCAGCTGAAGCACTTTTCTTTCACACACAAATTCATCGCTGCACAGTGCTCTACCTTAGTTGAATTCCAGTAGGAAGAATAATATATGAACTATAATAAAAGGGAAATAACTAACTGGAAGCGTGGGATGCTTCTTCAGAGAAGGAAACAGAACGAAAAAGCAGTAGCTCATCACATGTACAGGTTGGTGAACGCATATCCGACTGCATACATTCATATATGATTCCATGAACCACTTTCACTTTTCACATTTACCTACCCGTCTATCATTATCATCCGTCTTTCTATGCTTTTAGTTCTATTTTATTTCATTCCATCCTTAGATACTCACTTGTTGTATTGCACAACAGCATGCGAAAGGAGCAAACAACTATGACAAAGGTACACTTGGGAATATGTCAAGCTTACTTTCCACGTACATTACCTATACGTTGTGGATACAAAACACATGTACGTAAAAACATGTACTTTTACTTTTTTCTTGTAAACATCTTGTGAAAGTTTATAGATATAAACTCAATACTTATATAAAGAAACTCGAGTTGGTTAATGAGTGATAACAAAGGTTACCGAAACAAATGTAAACAGCCGAAACTGTTATACGCTGCAATTGTTGATATTGTAAGTGCTTATAAGCATGCCAAAACCTCTTTCTTGATTAAGTAATAAATGCCAAAAATTATTCTAAAAAATAGAATCAATAGAAGTTTCTACTTGCACAAAATAATAAACCGTGAGAGAGCATGGATATGGAACGTGATCTGAAAGGTAAAAGTCACGTTGCGTTGCATACTACATATTTACTTGTCCTACACTTCATATTCCATTTAGCACTTGAATCGCACTACTATGTCTTTAATTCACTATATCTATTATGTACTTATTTATGTAGTCTGTTTACTTTTTGTCATATTACAGACGGTTAAAGTTTGGCTGTATACTATTGAGTGACATATTATAACATCTGAGTCTTTGAAAGTGCTTTGTGGAGGTGAAAGCCATAACGAGAGAAAATAGAGTTCCTTTTAGAGCCATAAAAATAATTCTTTCGAAGAAAAATAATGCATACATACTTTTACCTCCAAGATTGGTTTTTCGTGTGAAAAAATAATGAGCCCAAATTGTCTTTTTCCATTATTTTCGTGTTCGTTCGTCGTAGAGCAATAAAACGGTAGTTGAGAGGAATATTAACAAGAAAGGCAAGTAAATAGGCGAAGCGACTAAACTCTACACAAGTAAAAAATAGAATAATGTGTCGTATGTTCGTTTAGGAAAAATGTCAAACAAAGCCTGCAAGTCAAACGGAACACAATGTGCACTTTCTTTTAGTCAGTCGTATCTTCTACTCAGAAAAAAATTATGAAAACCAACATTGCATACATTTACAATAACATATATTTCGTTTTATCTCGATCCAAGAGTCAAAAGTTGTATATAGACAGAGTCGGTTCTCTAACCCCGCGAATGTAAACCTTATACATAATATTGCATTTGCTTTCAACGTTGATGCTCTCGGTGACCTACATTCAAACTGATCTCTGGTTAACAAATGTGTAGAATAAACTTTGCTTTTTTGGGAATAATTTAGTTTGCTAGTAAAGGAAACAAAGTAAAAGGGAAATGTTATTGTATGGACCATGAAATGAAGTACCTATGCAAAATTTTGTATGCAGAGAATAAACATATATTGGTAACGAGAAAATACATCAAGATTGAAAATTTTAGAGGGAAAAGCTCTCTTGCATTTATTAAGCAGTCGGGAATATGACGAAGTAAATACGTTTGCTGCGGGGTAATGTTCTACTTTTACACAACTTTATTATTATATAATAAGCATGGATTTATGCATCTGCTTCTCCGACTAAAAAATGACAAAACATAACTCGCCCATGCACCCACTGAATTGCTAGTATTAAATTTTTTATACGAGTTCAACAAGTCAGCACACCTGTCAGGTATGTACTTTTACCATACGGTTTACTGGAAGGCATAATGTGATACACGCATATACGATATAGTGAAAGCTCTGGTAGTACTTGAGTTTGGGTACTCACCACACTCCAAGTTCTAAAAAATAATCCCCTTCTTCCTAGCATGTTTTCATTTACAAGATTCCTCTCTATTTTTCTCATCAATGTTTGATTTCGTCAGAAAAAATGGAATGCATATACATTGTTAAGTTATCATACCATTATATTATTTAACTAGGTTACTTTGCCGTAACACAACTAATTATTGTAAGTACTATGAGTTTACTACTACTTTCAACGAGTTACGTGATGCTTTATTTCAATATTTATACTTTACACACAAATGTTTATGAAAGTCTTGGGGCTCTGACTCTCATACGTTTGAGCCAGACAGCAAAACGACTTTCACTTTCTGATGTTAAGTGTAATACAGGCTTTGCTGTCATATATTTATAGCATAGCCTTTCGTATTCAAAAATGATGTTCTTGAATGATTTAATAAACATATTCGGCAATATAGCTTTTAATTTTAAAAAAATCTCATTTAAACACATCTTCTATTTCATGAAGAAAAAACATTATTCAAACAAAATGACAACAAATATTTCACATTATCTCAACAATACGGTATAATAATTTGCAATGAAGTTTGCTACAAATAAGCTGGTGGGATATGTATTTTGTTACGTTAAGTATCATCTTTAATTCAAGCTATCAAATTATTTTAAATATAATATTTCATGTTTATGCAACAATTTTGGAACATCGTATCCTACAGCAGATTTTCTCTGCAAGCGTACTATAAATATGCCTACCTGTCTATGTATCAGCGTGTATGCATAAAACAAACGAGCCTTCTGGTAAGCTGCTCTTATATAATTATTAGGAAGTCAATGAACTTCCAGCTTCCCTTACAATGGGCTTTCTTTGTAATAGTAATATGTAAGTGACCTACATTTTATACCTCCTGTCTATGCCTCCTGCTTTTAGTATTTAATCATTTATTTATTTTTATACTCCTATTACCTATCCACATCGATAATGACTTCCTTGCAGCAAGTAGAAAATAAAACCGAAATGACTGCCGTAATCCTAAACATATCTCATGAAAGAAAGTACGATTGAAATCCAATTATGTACTAACATTTATGTGAGTGTTGGTTTTATTCCATTTATCCAGTTGGTTTTGTGCTTCAATACGACTCAAGCCAGACACAAATTTGAGTTATCTTACAATAGTTTGCTAAGTAAAGCACAAAACTTGCAGTGACTGATGATATGATGGCAAGGTTTGTTGATACTGAGATTGTTATTGACTATTTATATCCAATTAGCTGGACTATGATAAAAACAAGAGACAAAAAACGAGAGCAGGATTGCTTATGTTCATGATGTTTAGCTTATTAAGAAGCACTGAAACGTTTACTATTAAGCTGAAATACGCCTAAAATATCTATTTTTGCCCAAGTTGTACTACTACTACTACTTACTGTAGATAAAGTTTAGTTTTATTCCCTTAATTTTTTGGCTAATGTAGTCTATACTTTTAGAGGAAATTGTTTCTCGGTTTCTGTCGATTGCAGAAGCGGATGGCTGGATCACAATTCTCTACTTTAATTTTGAGATTTGTTGTTTAAGTTTAAGCCGGCCGGGATTCATATTTTCATATGAGTATTGTATATTTTATAGCTGATAAAACAATGATATAACATTTCCTGCAGAATTCAATATTATGTACGACATGTCTAACTACTAGTTCTATTGCTTATTCATACTCCCTTTTATGATATGTACATTTGTATAAAATACTACAGACTCTATTAGGACAGTCATAAACATACAGGTGAATACACTTTATTATAATTATAACAACTGCAAGTAAATACATATAACCAGGGACATTGCATGACGGTCATAAAACTTCACTTCAAAATATTTTGTTCTAATAAGTTGTCCATAGTTTGTAAACAAATAAATATTTAAAATGCTACGGCAGAGAAACACTAAAACAGGAACACATGCAGTGTAAAATGGTATTTGTAGAATTGCAATAAGACGTCTAAAGTGGAATCTTTGTCATGCCTTAGTACTGACGATAAAAAGTTGAACTCGTAGAAAATAGAATGAGAAAATGTTACAGTAAAAGGCTGAATAAATACGTGTACCGCTTTTACGTAGAAATTATGCAACATTTGTGACATTACCACTTTAAGGAATAACGACAACGCTGTTTTGATCAACTCAGCGTTGGTCGTTTTTGTTGGCACAGACAGCTGCTATGTCACGAGGATTCTACCACACCACCAAATTCGCTAACGACCGAATTCATGAAAAAGTTTGGATCACATCACACCACCGTGCCTACATGAACTCTCTCTTGATGTTTTATAAAGAAGTTGTGTATAAATTTAATATCATCATCACCATTCTGTTTCCAACTTGGGCGCAATCTTTTCTACGTAAGATACTCCACCCACTGATCGTAAAACCTTACAATTGTACATGCATACACTGCGTACCACAAAGACAAAGGAATTTGAGCATTACCCTTTCATGAAGAAGATATCATTGAGAAAAGTCAGTAAGCAAATAACAATAAAACCTCGGTTTGGAGGAGTGGCCGTTTTCGGCTAAAGCTCGGGCTCTATTTCGGATGCATGCATCCGTATTTTTGAATGTCTAGATAGATAAGTTATGTATGTACATTAGAACTACAGAAGATGTTTGTAACGTCATAGTAGAGTCTGTGTACGATTATAGAAACGAAAAATGATATAACAGCTGAAAGCTGATAGCATGCAATGGGTTGATCAGCAATTTTATTGCAAATAGGGAAAAGAATGTACATGTAAGGTTTAAGTTATATGGCAAATTTATGTAGGATTTGCTCTCACCAAAACATGTTGCTGGCATCGGGCCAAAGAACTAATATCGATTTTACTTTTGTGCGTTGTTTTTCTGGATTGCTTTCATGCATGCAACATGATGCACATACTTCTTTCAATATTACAGTTCCAAAAACACACAATGTGATGTGATGTGCATAACCAGAAAAGAAGCGAAACCGTTCTCACTTTAACTCAAAATGCATTGCTTGACTTTTACTTTATGTAAGTATATGCCTACAATTTTTACACATAGCACTCAAATAAGTGGGTACACAAAGTTTCTATTGTATGTATGAACATAGTTATGCCGAAGTGAATACGAGAATGAGAGTGGAATGACGCTCTTATGTGATGCTCAAAGCAGTTTTGAAAGCATTTCCTCTCCGCTCACTCTCCATACACGCCAAGGCAGCTTTATCAAATGGCACTACCACTACAGTATATGGAGAAGGAAAGCGCAAAAAAGTTGCGACGCAGTAAGCTTCCTCTTTCACCTCCACCAAACACGATTGTGTGGTAGAAGGTATCCTCCTCGTGACCTACAAGGAACTTTTTCAATGTCATGCTACCCTTTACTCATACGTACCTACCAAGAACATGTTTACGTATGTATGTATCAACATATATACGATAGCTGCAGCAAAAATACGTGCGAATTCCATGCTTTCATGTAGGTTTATGGTTTCTATTCAGTCTGATATTTCTGAATGAACAAATTGGCATATAGGTATACCAATATTGAGAAAATTCAAATAAGCAGCAATTTTGAATGGTTAGATATGCTATAATTTTCGTAGCTCATATTATAACATTTTTCACAAAACTCTATCAGCAAACTTCCACTATATTCATTTTACTTGTCAATCTGATTTCATCAACTACTTTTCTCATTTGTCTGTCATACTATATTTAGACTTGTGAAAGATATATAGTACTGCAGCCGTTTAAAATAAAGTTCTTCCTGCTTCCATTGCAAATTATTTTTATGACATTGTGTAAAGAGATTTCACTAACTGATAATTGGGCTATTCAGCAGTTGGAAGGAAGTCGGTATGAACTACTAATGATAGCATTTGATGATGTGATAAGGAATTCAAAATCTGAAATTTTGTGTGCATTGAATTCTGGAAGGTTTTTGCTTAGCATGTAAACTAATCTTTATGAATTTCATAATTTTAACAATGTGTTCTGTAACTGACCATTTGTCTACTTACATTCTATATCACCATCGTTCATGACTATGACGCGAGATGAAAAATATCATAGGAAAATATTCTGTAGCAGCACAATATTTCAGAATTTATTGAGTGACTGTATGTTTCATGTATGTATGTTTTTATCCTTAATTGTAAATATCTAACTGTGTTCAGGTATTATTGCCCCATTAGGACCATCATACCGACATGAATTCCATCATTCAAGTAATTTTTGATATTGCACAGGAAGTGAAACAAATTATATCAAGCAAACATTAAGTGTATAGTTGTTCGTAATATTTTACACTTACATATGACCAATGTATTGTTCGAATCTAATGCATACGAACAAGACTTACCATAGGCGCGAAATTTCTAAATTACTGATCCGTACATGATAGTGCATCATATGGATTGAGCATTATTTTATGAAAATCCTTTCAGTATACTTTAAGTACCAACATTAATTTGAAGATGTACTTATCAGTCCAGTCAGCGACCATCAATCCTGTACTCATATCATTCATATACAACTACTACGCAGTTTGTTTTCAAATACATTTCTTTATATTTACCATCTTTGCACGTAAAATATTAAGACGAAGACAAGATCAAGACAGACTACAATCATGTGTAGCGCGATGCAAAATGAATTTCAATCAATACAAGTGTAAGTAGTGGATTGGTGATATGAAACTGTGAAGTCAAAGAGAGTATCTTAATGTAGGCTCGATAAGTCAGCATTCTTGAATCATCTTGTTTTGTGAAAATCCCTCGTGGAAGTTATACTGATGATGACAGATGAGAAAATGAGAAACCTGGATTGAGTGTCAACGAATAAATCAACGCGACAGAGCAAGAAACAAGTCAACTCTCAATCTCTTTGAAATAGTACTTTTGAAGAACCCTTTATTCATCTTTTTTATTTGTATGCTGCTGGTATAGTATACAGGACTTTTGTTACATAAATATAATGCGTTTTATTTTGATTCAGTTTGGGAGGGTAAGCTAAGCTCTATTAGCAATAAGTCGAACTAGCACTAATTATTATTCTTGTAGGTGTATAGTGTCCCACGCTGTCTTTTTAAGATTTACCCTACCTGTCATTTAACCAAAGGTTTGTATTTTCTTCAATGAGACGTACAATAGAAGTCAGCTTCCTGTCCAAATTCGGGTACATCCTACCCTAAATTTGGATTCGTTTCTTTATTACTTTCAAATGCACGCATGTTTACCATTACGTAAGTGCGTATGTCATCTTAAAATTCAACTCATGCAGTTCCTTAGCTCAAACAGTTTCCATTTTCCCAGGTCAGAAACTAGATTTTGTCTTATTTCAGACGAGTTTTTGTTTGATCATACTTTTATCACTAAAGACATCACCGTAAACGAATACGGCGTTTTGGGAAAAAATGATGACACATATGGACACGATGGTTGGTCCTCTAAATTAAACTACCATTGCCATAAAAATCATGCATTCCTTTAAATATAGCACACTAATAGCTATTAATAATTGCTTCTCCCACTATACATTATTACTTGAGTATAACTTCATTTTCGTATTCCAGCCTTAAATCTAACGACAAAATCCCGTCGAGTATATCAATTTTATCTGCCTCATCTAAAAAATCGAGTGTTCGTTTTCATCTGGACAGGAAACGGCTACGTAGAATAATAAAAATGCATTAGTATGTCGGTCAAGGATATCCACTGTTGTTGTTGTCTTTTACTGTGTTGCTATTACCTAGC
>JAQIXW010003796.1:0-12549 GCA_034700685.1 Willowsia buskii | reverse complement strand
GCAACCATATTAAACGTCAAAACATTTCCCTAGTCGAGTTTGTGTTTTCACTCCCCCGCATAAAAACTGAATGAAAACAGAGTCGTTAATTGAAGGAAGAAAATGTAAACAAAGAAAACAAGTCATGGACAAGGGGATTATTTTTTGGCGAATAAAATAAGTGCAATTCATAAAAACCTCGGAGCATACGCACCCGCTATATAACATAATGAGAGAAATTATGTTTCTCCTGACAAATGGCAACTTCTCGAGTCAAAAATTTCCCATCAACGGCAGGACTAGCAGAAACAACCAGAAAACTATACCGGCATCATGCCAGCAAGTGTGGGTGTTAAGAAGGAGCTCAAAAGTTGAAAATGTGCAAACGTACATCATAATATGCAATAAAATATTGCTCTTCCTCATATCTATACCTACCTACCTATATGCATAGTGCTTGTCTCAGCAAAACGGCTATCTCTTTGCTGTTGAACATACAATTAGAATACATATTCGTCATACGCAAAATCGCACAATCCTCGTCGGCATTGCCAATCAACATCTTAATCTTGTTTACTAGATATTTTATTTAAACAGAAATATTGTAGTAGTAGGTACACCACAGCATGACAAATAGTGCGGTTCTTAAACTTAAAGAAAGTTTAAAGATGATTAATTCACGCGTATATTTATGGATATTATTAAACATTTAAACCCATATTATAGCATTTAGTCATATATGTCACCCAATCACCCAACATAAAGACAACATGCTTTGGAAACGCATAATGCTCTCTGCATGTATGTATTGATCCTTTGTGTATTTTTCAATATGAACTAGCCCAATTATTAATGTAGTTGTTTATTATATCATCAACATTCTTTCCTTCTTCCCTATCAAGCATTACACTTTGCGCATCATTGACATACGGGCGTATTAAGTAATATTATTATTACATTATGGTAATGCTATATATATATATACTCTATCCGTAGAACGTTTTAAGTACAAAATACGTAAAAACAACCGCATACGTACTACTTGTCGTTCTCTTTTATACACTGATCACGATGCGTAGAGACTTCAAGTCGGCTGCATATATAAAGAGGCTGAATGTCGGAAACATTTTATCGAGTCTTCAGTCACTAATTCCAATCATCACAGAGAAAAACAAATTTCTCTGGTGGCACAAATTAAAAAAAGAGTACAGAGTTTTTGGCCGATTGGACGCTCATACATTTTGGAGTTTTATCTGCAAAAGGCAAACCAGAAAGTTGAGATTTCTCGCTGTGTGCTGGAACAAGTTCTTTTTATTTCGAAATTCAAACAAAATAGTATATGCACTCTGATTATTGACGTCTTTATAAAAAAAGTTAATCCCTGACTCATACGGCTCATCATAGTTCAATTGGGTGCTCCAGTAATAGCCAATCAATCTTTTTTTAAGCTACTGCAATTTATAGTCATGAAGCCGGAGTTTTCAGAAGTGCTCATTCCGGCAAGCAAACTGCATAGTGCTGCAAGTACAGAGTCATCCATCAGATTCATAGATAGAGAGAAAGGAGCTACAGCTATGAGCAAGTGTTTTATTACGGCAGCTATTCTCTTTGCGTTTGTAGTGGCCATTGTCACTACAGCGTTTATTGTTAGATATGAGGACAAACTGAGTCATTATGAGTATCGCATTTCCTCTCTGGAAAAAGAACTCTCCAGCATTTACGAGATATGGGAAGAAGAGTATGGACCTCTACACGTCTCTGAAAAGGATTTCGAGTATGAAATCCCAACTCACCACAGTGTCTTCGGTTCTGATGAGAATGGAGATGATGAGTACGCGAGCAAAGAGGATGAGAACCAGGTTGTTAAGCTTCACGATGACAAGGACCTTTTAGGGGTAAGTTGAGACTTCATCATTTTCTCTTTTTTTTTAAAAGAAAGCTTTGTTTTGATGCATTTTCATAGTGCTCGTTTTCAAAAATTCGAAATGCATGTGTAAATATTTTTTAATCTAGATCTTAGTAAAATTTTGTTTTCATTTCTCGGACCATTGTTAGAGCAGACTTCTTATCCAATGCAAAATGTAATTTGATATGTCTTATCTACGTGAACACAAGCGGCTAGTAGGGGTCAAAGTCGAAGGGAGTAGTTGACTTTTCCAGAACTCAATTTAGTGGCTTGATCTCAGTCAAGAGAAGGTTCATGATCCGTCAGTGTTTTAGTGACTGAAGCAGTCATCATCATGCCATGCTAGAAAAACGTGCAAACAGATTTCATACACACTTGTAGCCTGAAAGCATATTTATTCCAATTAACAAATTACCTAGTACATACATCATATTATGTAGTAGTAGTAGATGAAAGAGGAGTCGCTAAGTAGGTATTAATGTATTTTTACCTTGACCATGATTGCTTGCAATGGAACTGTAGCAATTTGAGTTTTGAGAAGTTAGGATTTAAAGATAACGATATTTTGGTGCAGTATCTTAGTCATAATATGTAATTAAATACCTCCCTGAGATGCAAAAGATTGCCAATGCTGATTTTGGTACCAAGAATCTCTGCACGGTAAATATAAAGCAAGCAAACAGATATATACTTTGAATTCATTCGTTTGATTTTTTCCATCATATTATGCATTTAAATAATCTCTGTAGACTTAGCTTTAATTTCACTCAAACAGAAGCAGATTATGAAACACATACCAAGTTAATGTATAAACAAGAAAAGTTGACCGTTTCATAATCTCTTGACAAATTCTGCCAGCAAAAATTACAAGTTTAACCTTTTAGCTTAATTCCAATGAATGATCGACACACTATACAGTTTGAGTTTTTGCAAATCATTGAACAATTATTATTCATTCGCCAATGCCTATAATATACTTTCTAGGTGTAAATTCAGGTTCGGCTCATTTGTATATAGGCTTACACCACACTGACCACACTTATCCTACTCTGTCGTATGCCAATGAATTGATAATGAAAGATTGATTTCCTATCGATTGAGCTCGAAAATATAGTATAATTAATTGAGATAGGGTTTATGCTTCATACGCGAATACCACATACTACCGTATACCTAATCCAAATACCTTTGTCCTGCAAACAGGATGTCATAGTAGAAGAATCTCGTTCAAGAAGGAAACGACAGATTCCTATCACACCAGCCACAACCTATGGTCCAGAAGTTCAGCGAACCTCTGACGGTGTCCCTATTCTGGAATCAAGCTATCTTGACAGAACAGACACACGACCAGCAGCAGTTGCCTTCTCTCGCTTCGCCGAACCTGCTACAACTGACAGTGAAGGGTTAAGACTTTACGAAGGCTTCCAAGCTACAGGTATGAAGTTAAGAAAAATCTGCTTTGCACCCTCATATTTCTGCTTTTTGCTAATGACCTGAAACCTAAATGCTTGATAGGAGGTCGCAACGAGCCCCGCAGTTTGGACTCCAGAACTTTAGGCAAAAATGGAATTTTGCCACATCACCGAACATCAGCCGCTTGGTCAGAAAGAGCAGGAAATAGAAATAGCAGATCCAACTCAGGCATTCAATTGAAATCTGGTGATTCGCCTACTGGAGTGAGCTCTACTGGTGCTCAATATGGAGAAGCTCGTGTGCAGGGCAGGGCCACTTCCTTCAGGCGGCACGTGAGAACAGAAAAGAGTCGCACTTCCGCCAGTGGAGGTAGCAGTACAACTTCGTCCTACAATTTTGGTGACCCAACTTTGCTTTCTCCTGGAGCAACCTATCACAGACGCTCAAGGGTTCCAGCCACTGATGACTTTCTGATCCCACCTGCACCTTCTCAATTGAGTACCAGAAGCCTTCAGTACCCACCTTTGCAGACGTTTGGTCGTGGTGATGGCGAGGTACGGTGTCAACAAGAAGCATATATACCCTAGGCGTTTGCTAATAATTTATTTACGAGCTCCATGGTTAATTAACATTTCAGGTCATTGCTCGAGTTGTTCAGAATGACAATGAGGGTAGTGATTCCGAGCTTCCCACCGGATCAACTCATATTGACGGCCACCGAAGACGTCAAGGCGCCAGAAGGGTATCTGCTGGAAATTCCAAGCGACAAGCTGCTCTGAAGCAAGGAAGAAAAGTAACTAAAACATACAAGAAACAAATTCAGTATACAGTAAGAAATAACGATAACAGCACAACAACTGTAGTCAATCCACCACAAATAGAAGCAACGACACAAATCGTTGAGTGAGCCTCTGCAACACGCATTATCATAAATCTGATAAAATACGCAACCTGTATCTCTATGTATCTCTAACACCGAATTATTATCATTTATAAGAAATCTAGAACTACAAATGTATTTTATTATATTAGCAATTTTCTTAAATACTTCAAATACTGTTTTGGAAAGCGAGTTATCATTTAAATATATGTCTGTCTCTGAGATATAGAGCACATGATAGGATTTATTTTAGACATGTCACATCTATAAAACGCAATCGCATATATACTATTTTAATAAAAACACAATACATACATGTAAATACAAACGCAAAGGGCGAATTTCAAGTTTGACCTTGGCCTTGTTATTCGGAATTCTAAATTAACTGGCACAAAACCATGTCTGGCGATCCGAAGGTTGTTTAAAGATATGCCTTCATATAACAATACTATTACTGACAATTGCAAATTGAAAAATACATTGAAAACTTTTCTTATCACTTGAGAAAACACACATATGAACGCATACATTTTAAAAGACATATTTTTTGTAGACTAAAAAACAAATAAATAAATGTTGCTGCGCATGCAAATCATAATGATCATCTTATTCTGCAGTTCATACCAAATGATGTTCATTGCAAAATATTTGATTAGCAATTTCCAGATCATCAACAGCAATACCCATTAGGAGGTGGTAGTGGAGACATATCAATAGTAAAGGCGGAGGCTTGGATTGAGAGTCCTGGAAAACCGATTGCAGCACATTACGTTGCTGATGTCTCTAACTTTACCACTGCACACAGACACTATGAAGGAAACGGTCGTCTACGAAATGCTGATGGCATATTTGCATCATGGAAGCCATCAGAATGGATGGAATCAACTAATGCAAACGTGGGAGAAGAAAAGAACTTTGTTCTTAATCAGAATGGAGTCCTTACTATTAAAAAGCCTGGATTGTACTACATTTATGCACAGGTATGAGCGAATTCAATTTAATTCATGAAACTTATTATCTGCGGCCTAACCAGCGCTACTTGGCAATTATTGTAATACCTAAACCTGCATTTTTACGACCTTCATTTTCAGATTCATTATCTTGACGAACATGATATCAACGGATATGTAGTTCAAGTCAACACCACCCCGTTTTTACAATGTACAACAATGACGGAAACTCAAAACGCTGGCTCCAAGTCCAATAGCTGTTTTACTGCTGGTATTACACAACTCAAGGAAAATGACCGAATTCTTGTTAAGGATATCGAAACAAATCGATATTCAATTTTCAGACCTGAGAAATCATTTTTTGGCCTAATGAAAATTGGAGATCTAAACTGAAAATTAAATTAGGTGCTCGGCATAACGCTTTATGGTATATCTATAAAGGCTTTTGAATTCGAACAAAACTTGAAGACCAATGGTGCATTTACCAAAAAAAAAACAATATCTGTATGAGAGCATTTCTACAATACTCACACCATCTCTTAATCTTGTTGGGATTCTTTTATAAACATTCTTACCATTTTACTGTGTTAATTGTTATATACTATATATATTTTTTTGAAATTCTATCCAACAAACTAACTTCTGATTCTTACTTTATTGTTATTGTTATATTTAAAAATACAGCTGCTGTCGTTATATGGTGAATCTGCAAGAACGCGAAGCACACAGAGTTACCGTAAAGACTTAAAATAAATGAATAGTCTGAATTGTTCACAAAAATGTTATGTATTATTAATAATTTCAACTTTATTACAAAGAACTGGTTTAATAGTAGCGATTGTAATAAATTCTTCAAATTCAAAACATCTACGTATTTAATTTAAATACAATATCATATTTATTTATTTTTATATGTAATTTAACATTAATCACATATTTTCATATTGACTGATGAATTAATGCATTCAACTTGGAATACGAAAACAAAGACTTAAAAAAACATTGGTACTTTACTACTCGTTTGTATAACACATGGAGATGATTTGGGAGCGACTAGAAATCCTTTCTTATGAAACATTCGAGGATTGTGTAACTTTAAACTAATGTCTTATATAGTACCTTAAAAATATATTCATTCAGACGGTGCAGTGCTCAGCATCGGAGCAATACATATTATGCTGGACATTGGAAAAAAATACTTCGAAAAAACGATGATAATATAAGCGGTTAAGTAGATACATATTAATGATTATATCACGAACATTGTGGACATTACTTATAGATAACCGTGCCGTGTCTGCTTCGCGAGAATCGCGAGAAAATTGTCTGATAAACATCTCCATTTAAATTTTTGACAGTTTTATATCTGATTTCAGAAATGTTTGGCAATATTTATCTTTCAGAAACGTTTTCAGGTTTCAGACTACCATTTCAGTGCTTTAATTTTCTAATCCTTCACGTAAACTCGTTTCTTTGTAAACTTATTCTTCCCACTCGCACAAATTTTCGATACAATGAGAAACTTCAGTATTGATTTATATTCTCTGTCACTAAAGTCTTTGATGTTATCATTAAAACCAAATAAATTCATTTTAAGTAATAAAACATAGCTATAAACAGTACAACTCAGGTTAGGAGTCAAGAAAAAAACGTCAGATACTAATCACAATCTACGTTAGGTATACATATACTTTTGTCACTTCATTCTAGGAATACATTGAATTTACTCTTGGTTGTTTAATGAGCGATACCCATTTAGTAATAAATAAATAAATAATTAGTTAACCACGTCGCTAGTATGCATACCTTCCCATCGTTAGTCTTTTATAAGAAGAACCACAAAGAGAAATTCGCATTTTTACTTATCATCAGTGTAATCCCAGTACCCAATTGATTCCTTGAACTAAGAAATAGATCAACGGCTGCCAGCACACTAACCAGCGGACCTAGAATAAATGTATGACCCCGTTTGTTTTTAAAATATGGAAAATTGCAAGGTGGGAATACTTTAAATATTATTAAAATAATGCTGCGACTGTAACTTTGTCGTCTTAAGTACTGTACTGACCCAGTCCAGCAGCTGCCCATAAAGTAGGTGGGGCTTCTCCCAAAAGTTTCTTACGATACGCTTCAGGTCAACCTTTTCGTTACAGAATGGACATGTTTGCTTCTTTCCCACAATGCACCAACCCCTGTTGTTACAAAGAATTTTATTAGAAATGTTATCCATAGATCTAAAAGTTTCTGTCAATTCTGTCATTTTAATTGTTGATAACTAGTCCAACCTTATGCAGAATTCATGAAACACATGATTACAGCTAAGTCTGAAAGTGTCTTCCAAAACTCCTTCTTCCTCGGTACTAACAAGTAGGGGATTTCCGCAGATTGCGCAAATATTGTCGTCTGGTGTCTTGGTAGGAAAGCCGTCCTTTGAATAATACCCTAACGAGCAAAATTATTTTATTTTTATTATTATTATTATTGCAATTGTCAAGATGAAATCCATCGATATATAAACGATATATTATGGATTTGTCATTTGACTGATCTGCAATAAAGACTAATGAATGAATGAATGAATGAATGAATGAATGATAGGAGTAACTAACCAATCTTCACAGCCATCTTGTCAGAGCAAATTTCTGCCAAATCTCTACCCAAAACGCCATAGTACAGGCCGTAGAATAGAAGCAGAAGTGCACAATCCATCCAGTTATGGGGGTTTGCAGAGAAAATAAAATTAAGTCCCATAATTGTGGCCATCATAAGACAGTAGCCGGCTATTCCCATTCCATATGACACTTTGTGTATGATGTAAAACCATTTATACACGAGACGTGGAGTTGTGCAATTTAATGGTTTTTCTAATGCTTTTCTAACGACGACTCCACTAAACATTGTAAATAGCAACCACGACAAGATGAACCGGTACCAATAGTTGTAACAACTAAAGCACATAGGAACGGTCCACATTCCCACTAGAGTCATAAGCATGTAGGACCTTGAAACGGAACAAAAAAATCAACATTACCAGTGGATGATAAATGGTGCGGTAAGAAGTTTTTTAAAAGAAACGTGTTTGGTTTTGAGAGTGAATATACCTATAATGTCGCTTTTTCCACTCCACCAATACGATCTGAGCAATTAGAAGAGTAAAGATAAGAATGACGAACATTTCAGCATGCATTTGCTCGTGACCCTTATGTTTCTCATGAAACTGGATATGTTGCTTTCTGAGCTCTTCTTGGGGACTGAGCTCTCTTCGAAACCTTTCTTGTTCTGATCTTTTAAAATCCTCCATTATATTATCTTCTGATGGATGATCCATTTTAAATAGAGCTGTTCCAATCAGATAAATTAAAATTTACCATTAATTGATCATATAATAAAACCAGGAATCCATGCCTGGATTACTTAACGTGATAAGTGCATGCATACATATATAACATTTTTCAATTTTAATTCGGCTAGCAGAATACTAGGAAGCACCCCGAAGAATGGCTTTTTGAGAAGTGAAATGACTTGAGTTTTTCAGGTGTCCTTACATTTACATATATACGTATTATCTAGTGATGCTACACTGATTTAACAAGTCAAAAATCTGCCAGCATCTTAAACTCCAAAGAAGGTACATGTCGATGCATAATACAGAGTATGAATTTTCATACAACCTGAAGTACACTCACAGAAAGAATCTTTTAGATTGGGGGTACTTCATCCTCCAAGGTTTTACATTTTACACTGCATTGTGCACAAAGCACAATAGCAGTGAGAAAGGGAAGTTGTGAGTGGAAAACAAAAATAAAATTGCCACAAAGAAGTACTTACTTACCTATGAGATCTTTTCACAGTCTGAAACGATAACGATACTAATAGATGGCTGCAGTTTTCACTATACAATAAATCCCTTTTGTCGCCTTCGGGAAGCTTAAATCCTTTTCTGGGAAAAGAAAAAAAAATACAATGAAGCACGCATCCAACGAGACGGACAATACGCATGTACAATGAGATAAATGACAGAACAAAAGTTTTGCTTACCTGATGCTTTAAAACATATAGATCAAAGATCCAAGTGCAAGTGTATCGCAGGGGAGGATGAACCAATTCAAATTGAACCGGAGAAACAGTTTACTTCGTTGACATAACTTGACAGTTGAAAATATTCAGTCACTGAAATAAGTCGTGAAAAAGAAGAAAAACAGTTATCAAGCAATAATTTACATAACTCAAATAATTTTATATCGTTCTTGAAACAAACAACGACAAACGAGCCGTATTTGCTGTGCTACATTTGACATTGTATCGATGATACAAAAAAAACAACCCAAGACGAATTATTGTCATGCAATACCAACATGCTCCTTCAATCAAAATGGAAAAGTGATCGAAGCTGACCGATTGATGGAAACTAGTTCATGCTACCCTTGTGAGTGCTGTACATATTTTATCTCCCGGGTATTTAAAAACTCTCGCATTGTAATCTCCTCCAGACCGGTAGCAGGTAGGTAGTTTTAACTTTCAGAGTTTTTAATTTATTTTTATTATCAAAACTGTCTTTGAGTTATGACTGGTTAGTGACCAGTCGTCAGGATTCTGGCGTTATACTTTTTGTTCAAATCTTATTTCAAGCAATCAATATGAACAAAAGTCATGCATTTGCCATACGAATCCTTAAAGTTGAAAGTCCTGTCTGGCTCTTTTTGGCTACGGAACGAAATTTATATGTGGGTACAATCAATAATTTAACGCACGTACAATAGTAGAATTAAATTACATATTAGGGATAATGTTTGAAGTTTACTCATAAAGCTGTATGTATGATCTACATAGTTTTGAAAAAAAATACCTTTGTTTGAGGGTGTTTTTTAGTGGCCATAGAAGGCCTGCAAAAATGCTTGCAGCTTTTGTTGTAACAAGGGCAGGTGCATGTAAGATAGCTAAGCTGGGACGCTTAGTTGTAGTTGCCGTTGCCAGTTTATACAGATGACGACGACAGAAAATTTTGACCAGCAATGTCCAAATTTAATTTATTTAAAGTGTAGTATTCCTTTCCCAAAACTAGAAAGTCACATTGCGCACATTTGTAACTATACACTCAAGCACCTTAATATCATTTAGTCGTGCAAAGTAACGTTCGACTTAATATATGAGTCAAATAGATAATATGTAATAACTAATTACACAAGAAGAAACAGTAGAGCAGTGATTAGTTTGCTTACTTCTATTATTACTACCATTTTGTCGCAAATACAAACAATATATACCTCATTAGGCTGAGTAATTAAAACTTTATCGAGCCGCAACAATGTTACACAAGGCCAAATGTCAAATTAGTTTATCATAACTGGTATAATTATTTACATTGATTACATCTGTTTATAAACTACTATTGGTTGGGGTATTTTAAGGTACCGTATGTCGTAGAAAGACAACTCAAGGCAAGAATTTCATGAACGAAGTGGTGAAAATGAAAGAACTAGTTGACTTTTCTCAACTGTCCTTACTCACCAATATTTTCTACTTTAATGAACTGACTAAATAGCCTTTTAAAGTTTAAGTTGCCAAAAAATGTGTTTCATATGAGCTGCATTAATCATGCACCCCTTTTTGCATTGTCAACAAACTCAACATGATCAGGCAGATCAGCAGTACTTGATCCCGGAATCCAATCGGATTTGACTGCACATCTGTCTAAAAAATGGTCAGAGAAATTTGTTTTTCGAGCCGTATAGGTAGATCGTCTTCCTTCACACACGACACACTCTTCACATCATTCATTTATGGATCTCTTTTTTTCCTTTCTCTGATGTGTTTTAGTGCCAAGAGCGACTACTGCCACCGCCACCTCTGCTCTTCTCCTCATACATAATATTGTCCTGCTGTGGCTGAATTTGCTGTCTTTGTGCTTTCCGTTTTCCTTTTAATGAGCTTTCCTTCTTCGTAGGCGTAGGACACTTATGTTATGTTGGTCGCTTCTTGGATATTTTTCGACGGGCATTTTTAATGATACATAATGCGCTACTTAATAGCATACGATTTCTTTACATTTATAATAACAGTTCGAAGAGATGGACAGTACTTTGAACATCTTTAGAATCAGCTTCACTGTACTTTAACTTTTGTAGGCATAGTAGGTGTGAGGAAGTAAATCTTATTATGCTACAACTAGAACACGTAATTTTTTCATATCTTGTTGTCAGAACTTTCTATTATTAGCATTCTTCTGGAACATTTATTGACATTCCCCTTCTGGACACTAGAATAAACGAAAGTACCCAAATCATCAGGGAGAAAGAGACAGTTTTTTTACCTTCCTATACATTATTGATTATAGACAGGCCATGAAGATATGCAATGATTGTGTTTTAACCAAAAACGACTAAAATTGTAAAACTTGGATTGCAGAATGCAGCAGAGTAGGTAGTTATATTTTACAGATTTTTTTAATTAGCTAAAGTAGGTACATTACATGATTTATTTTAGTTTTTGTCATTTTTTACTATGCACACATTTTGGAGGTTATATTAGAAGCAGGAACTCACTTCTACTGTTATACTTTGTACTCAAGGCCAATGCCTACATTATGAGAAAACAAGACATACTATCACTTGGTGCAAAAAGGTTTTAAGGTTACTGGATAGCTTAACTAATGTCTTTAGTCTTCAAAGTTGAAAGTTATACTTCCATAATATCGTTCGAATTGGAATGGAGACAATAATATTATTTCAGCACATCTCACATCATTGCATAAAACGCGTAAAAGGTGTAAGTAGGCATTAGGTATCTATTTTTCAAGTCATTTAACTGCATGTTTTATGTATCAACATTTTTCTTGCTAAAGTGCGTAGGTAACTTAGTTGCTGAAAGCTATTTAGAAAACTAGAAACTGAAAAGAACAAAAAATACAAAAACTTAAAACGACAAAAGCAAAAGCATCTTCAAGAATACGACAGAATCTGTTTTTTAGCTGAATTTTTAGTGGTGATACACGACACAAATACATTACATATACATGTTATCCTTTTACTTACATATTATATGATGCATTATTTTATTGTAGCTACATATTTACATGCTGTGTAAGCATAACACACACATGACATGTGTGTAACTTTAAACGAAAAATTACATATTTTCTTCCCAGGCAAAATTATTTAAGCATAAAAATACTCCTTCTTTCAACCAAGGATTATAGCTCTAAAGCGACATACGAAAGATCAAGCAATAGAAAAGATAGCAAAGCTTGTAAGATTGAAGATGTATATAAAATACAAAGCAATAAATGTTCATGGTTCAACTACATAGTGATTTGCTACAATTACGACAGCAATTCAAAATGAAGGAATCAAAAGTCATAAAATAATTGTAATCGTATTGCAAATTTGTAATATTGATCACTCAAAAAATTGACAATTTATCCG
>JAQIXW010003795.1:0-12550 GCA_034700685.1 Willowsia buskii | reverse complement strand
GGGCAGAATCAATGGTTGGCTCGTATTCGTTGATTGCTTGAGCTTCTAATGCCTAAGGTTAAATAAAGCATTAAAAAGACTAAAGCTTTAAAACTTGTTCGAGTTATTTGCGCAAGTAAAACATGCAGTACGGAAGTTGATTGTGGTTTTAAGCTGTTAGCGAAATAAGCCGGGTTGTTGGTCTTTTCACTCTGTGGGCTGCCAGTTGTAGCTTGCAAATGTGGGAACATTTCGGTGTCATTGCAATCATAACTACTACTGGAGTTATTACTGTTATTGCTCTGCTGAAATGAATCATTTCCCATTGTTAGTGTGGTCGTGTTTGACAGACGCGCATTTTCTGCTAACGTTAAATCATGTCTGCTTCTACTATTTGGACCAATGTCTCCAATACTCAATTGCCCAGGAGGAGACGTATCAAACCTTTTGGATTTTCTCTTTTTGCAGAGGGACAGAGAATTCATGTTGCTCATCTCCGAAAAAAAAGCTGGATCCACTAATTTTGATATGTCTATGGTATTAACTCCCACCACTTCATTCTGATTTGCAGATCCATTCTCAAGACGCTTTGCAAATTGAATATCATTATATTTCTTTCGAATCGCTTCATTGTAGCGGATTGTTGCTTGTTGCAGTGGAGTGTTTGGGAAAAATGGCTTTTGCCGTTTTTTGTATGGCAAGTCCGTTGGTAAGGAAAGTCGTGGATTTACGATAACCATTTCTACCGACCAATTGGGGTCTTCCTGAAGAAGGTATGCCTATTTGTTCTCGCCTATTTGCTCAGTGTTTCTCTCGATTTTCTCTGGAACGGTGGACATTGATTTCCATAAAATCTGCATCATAGTAAGTAAAACATTTTTAATATATCCTCATCGATGGATATATTTATCTCTTTGCTTATCCTACTTGCTTGTATCGAAATACCGAAGAGTAATCACTTTAGCTAGACAAGGCTGATGTGTCTATAAATGTGTTCAGATGCAGAAGTGTAGATTTTACTTGCATGTATTTTTAAGCAACGGATTTGTGAATAATGTGTGCTGTTATTTGATGCGCAAATTTAGCCCCAGCTCTATGCGGCGTAAACTAAGAGCGCATCTAGCAGTAGGATCATTTAAAAAAGAAAGCAGTTAATAAGTAATAGAGTACCTATGTTTGAAAATGTCAGATCGGTTTCGTTAATCCGACTTATAAGAGACCATGTGGTGTCTGTCTTTAGGCTTTTCCATATTATTCTACCCACGCAATGTCTCTACAATTGCCAAATTACTGCTGATTGCAACCTGCAACCGTTGTATCAGAATTATGTCAATTTATTTCACGATTTCACCTTTCCAACAACAGACTAATTTGCATTGGCAACAACTACAGCATTGGGATTATTTACCTTTTTCATGTGATGTCATAGTCATAATCAACATAATAAAGCACACTTGTTATTGGCTTGATCCAATGGGGCTACGTGCGACATTCATTCTTTTCTACAATTTAATACTAATCAACGAGTTCTTATATACATCGATACCTACTTATTTCATCCTTTCACTACGAAATAATAACCGAGTGTAGAATATTCTACACTACATTTTAAAAAATTTGTATTTTACACGAAATATTTGTACATGACTTTACGTTACCCTTCTCATTTTACTTTCATGAACCCAGCCTAGCCCATCAATTAAAAAATACTCAATTCATTCTAACAACTACTATTGTTGTTGTTCACATCTGCTCTTCTGGTGCACCAAATTTTGTCGCTCGCATTTTCTTTCTTTGATAATGATAGCAATCGATGCACATGCTTGCGTTTTACTTATTTATCATCACACCAACAACATCGACTAAAGTAATGTTTTAATGAACGAGATGATATGCTGAATTTTGCAGTGATTTTTAATGCTCCGATTTTAGGTCAAGAGGGCTCATCATCATCAGGATGAAAACGAGGAAAAGGAGACCAGCCAAGACTTTATTATGTGAATGCTGCATTTTATCTTTCATTTTGTGCATCTCCAAATCTCATAATAATAGTTTGTATGCAAGTGTACAAATGTGCATTTAAAAATTTGTTTTATGCCAGCTTCTACATCTTATAACCAGAACTATAATCCGATAATGGGGATACGAGCATTACAATGAAAATAAAACTTGCTGCTTTAACTAGTTTCGCTCGTCGTCGGTGGCACAGCTAGCTCACTTTTATGCAGTTTCAAAAATGAAAGGTGATTCAGTTACTAATGCACACATGGTCGCATTTGCAGAAACCACAGATTGAAAATACAATGTATTTCATACCGAACCTGCATCCGTTAATAAAAATACAAGTTGATAATAATGCGTGCGTATCATATACCCGTCATGTCATTACATCTTCTTTACAAGTCTGTCTAGCAATTTACGTTACGTGCCATCACTGTATCACCATCTTTGAAAGCTGAACTAGTCGTAAATCATATAAACGACCATTATTTCATTTGCATGTGAACAACAGAGCTGCTATCAAAAATATTTTTAATAAGTTGATTGGTTGTCATTCATTTTCTTCAATATTTTACTTCTGCATGTAGCATATTCATTATTGACAGATGATGAAATGAAGTAAGAGAAGAAGGAAGTGCAAGAAACGGCCAACGGCAGTAATTATTGCTCACGAACATGGTTTGGAAATAAAGAAAAGGGGAACTACAATGAAATCAAAAATGAAGATGTGCAAGAGCACATTCACGTGCTACGGAGCCCATTCACTTATCACAACTTTTGGTAATAAAAATATGATCATAATAATAGTTTTATTTGTCTCGCCTACTGCTATGCATGCAATATGCCTATATTTTACAACTCAGCATTTGAAAGAAGTTATTTTCCTGAAAAAAATTCTCGTGAAGGTGTTGCATATTATGCAGAATAATAAATTGCTCTCCAAGTTATTAGCAACTTGCAATTTTTCTGTTCTTGTAAAATATTGCATGTTTAAAAGAAGAAGTGAACGCAGCATTATATTAATGTTTGCTGTAGTTTTGCTTGCGAACAAAATAAGTATATTTATATACTTGCAAGCTTGTTCATAGTTGTACAACTGTATATAGCAATGCGATGCGACAACAATAATCCTTCTCTCCCAATGTGTGTCGCTTTGAAATCGAAGTACCTGCTGCAGAAAAATAACATGCAGTTTTATTGAAATGCAGCAAGTGCAGATTTGTCTCGGAATCAGCCTCTCACCTCATTCAGTGCTTATACGACTGCTTCTCGGACTGCATGTCATGCTGTTAATATAGGCATAAAGAAGATGATGAGATGATATTTCTTGCAAGTATAAACGGTTACTCGTAACGTAATATAACAAGTTTCTTTAGAAAGTAAGTTGTTGTTGCTCTTCTGGTACAAGAATGATTTGCTTTTCGCATTGTTGCATTTTTACTCACATTGGAATGAAGGGAGCTTCAAATAAGCTGTATTGTTTAAATCTAATATTTGATGCCTTGGGGAGCCTGCAGCTCATTCATTTTCATTATGACGATGATGATCATCATCATCATCAATGCATAAAGTGTACACACACAATTTAGGGTCAGCAGCTCAGCAGTAATAGCGGCACAGCGTCAGCCTGATTTTTTTCCGTGTTTGACTTGTCCTACAGAACAGACTAAAGTCATGCAAAGAGCAAGAAATACGCTGTAATATTAGATTATATGCAAATACTTCTTTGTACTAGCTTTTTAATGGTGATTTTTATAAGCGTAGTATCATAATAGCGTGCAAATCAAAGTCAGCACATCACCGTCATGATGTGCGCTTTCGTGATTGATAAATAACCTGGAGTAGTGTATTATGTTTATCTCCAGGACTTTTTCAAAACATTGCTGGATCGTTTATGTGATTTAAGCAAACAGTTTTTTTGTTTGCATATAGCAGAATTCTGTCATACAAACCTGCAGAACAATGTGTCAAGAAGCTATGAAAATTCGTGAGGAGGATGACTTGGAGAGCGAAAGCATTCAAAACGTGCTAAAGCAGCCTTTGGTAAGTTGTTGATTCGGTTATATAGTTAAAATGTGTACTCATTTTGTACTTGAATTTGCAAATCTGATGTTTCATAGATAGTAAAGAAAGTACTGGAAAGCTTGGACTTTATCACTTTACTACAATGCCGCATCGTCAACAAATCATGGTTGAAAGAAGCAACCGTTGTGGCTGCCAAAAAATGCAAAATATCATTCAACAGTGTAGAATCAATCAATGAATTTATGAGCATCTCTCCATGCTCATCAACGGAAACACTCTTTGCTCATGTCAAGTTTAATTTTGAAGTGGAATCTGTTGCAAACGAGTCAGCAGAAGCACTTCAGGCTTTCCTTGAGAAGCATGTGAAAACATTGGACAGTATTGAAACGCCAGCGGGATCTGTACTTGGAACTGACTCTGTTTTGGACTGGACAAACAAAGTGCTAAATTCGATTAAGACAAAGGAGGAAGAACCACCAGCAGAGATAATAATTGATGAGAATGCTAATTACGTACACTCTGCCGATGAAACCAGCCTCCAGGAAATTGTTATTAATGACGAGGTAGAAGAAATCAAGGTAAAAAACCTGACGACTACGGCTCCCCGAAAATCAAAGTCTGTACACTTTTCCATGGTTGATAATCCCGAATATGTACCAATACCTTACTCAAATGAAGGATACGATACATTTGCTGACTTTTACCCCTACTATCTTGGCGAGCACTCCAACGAAGCTGGACGTAGATTGCATGTTCTCGGGATTACCAACTCTATCATTCTCATCATTATTGGAACATTCACCCTGACTCCAATTTTGTATGTGGTTGCGATCGTTCAGGCGTATGCTTTGGCACTTGGCGCACACGTCTACTTTGAAAAACGTATTCCAAGGCCAACAATAAGGAATCCGGTGTACATGGTATGCCTGACATTTGTGATTAATTTCATTCATATTCTCTGAGCAGTTTTTCCTTTCTGAGTTATAAAGTGTCAATTAATTTTTTTATTAGGTAATGGGAAATTTCAAAATGTGGTGGGAAGTGGCTTCTGGACAAAGAGCACTTTGATAATCTACTTTCTCCAGAAACCCAAGCTACAAAGAAGCTGGTGAGAGTGAGACATTTAATCATTGCCGGAAGCAAATCAAACATTATATGGCATATAGAGTACGAAGAGAAAGTTCTTGATAACAAAAACTTATCATGCATTTTTATTGTAATCTTTACAATCGTATCATACCACCCCTGGACCTGGGAGCAGCTTGTTTACTAATAAAGTCAATAGACAAATTATATGTAAAGACTATGACAAAGATATGAGATTATCACTCCTGTAAACAGAATTACCATCAATCTCGCTAAGTTAGCAATGAAACTGCGTATAGCGTAATGTAACTCTTTCTATTTCAGTTCAGAAAAGATAAGTTGTCAAACAAGAACAATAGTGGAGACATGATGGCAGCTATAAAGTACGTGTTCTCTACGTGTATTATTACATCTAAACCATACAGCTTCTGGATAGATTAAGGGTTAGTAGGATGTAAGTAAAGTTATGTAATTTATCGCATTTTACACATTGAAATGAAGAATATCTTAGTTTTCCATATCATATATAACGTATATAATAATTAATATTATGTATATAGTTGCTGTCTTTCTGTCAATAATTTCATAGTCTGAAAGATTTGTTGTTACTTATACACGTACATACATTTAGGATACATTTTTGTGGCAATTAAAATGTTTTGATTCATGGAATGCATGTTACAATGACATCTTATAGTATTTGTTTGAACAAGTTTTTGGACTGAATGGAGTCTGTCATTTCAAAAATCAGTTCTTCAAATCTACTGGTTTCTAGTTTGTCTTGGTTGAAGAGGCTTACGTCTGGGAAGGATTTTGGACGTGATAAATTAATCTGAAATAAAAATAAAAAATACGAATTCTTTTGTGAAATTGTACCAAAATTACTAAATACATAATATGTAGTAAATATGCATCGCCATTATTTCGGGTACCTGAGATTCTTTATGCATTGAATATATGCTGTGGCAAAACAAGTACCGCAGAATCAAAATGCGGAGAAAGTCATCGCCAAACAACTTCAGATACACATCCCAGTCCGAATTATGCTGGGACTCCTCTCGAATGAAATCGAGTGCCTCGGTGTAAAAAGAACTCAACAGCGTTTCCAAATGGCTCCACGTCTCTTTCGAGAGAAACTTGACACCACACATGTTACATAGAGCGGCCAATGGACAGTGCAGGAACAAGGTGAAGATTGATCCCCGATTACTTGAACTTTGTTGCGTTGGACAGATAAGACTACCGTGTCCGCCAAGAATGAATGGCGACGTTGAGGAAACTTCAGTACTACAAAGAATCACAAGGGGTTGTCCAAAGGTTTCCTTATGCTGACCCAATTGAAGGAATATGTTACTATTATCTGAATCGACGATAACAACCAATGGTTTTCTTGTTAAGGGTAGTAGATCACATGGGTATAAACTGAAATTCATTTAAAAAAGTGACATTATATGCATTTAAACTTTAATGGAAAGAATCGAGATATGCTTTGAGCTACAAGAATGTGTATGCAAGATATTTTCCTACCAATGAATTTCTTTAGCATCTTCAGCAGCATGCTTTCCGTCAAACATCTTGGACCTACTGCATCTAGAACTGTTTACAGTGGAAATCCCATTGTTGGAAGAGGGCTCACTAGAAATGTATAGGAGAAGAACGCCATTCCATGATAGCTCGCTCCATGCAGAATTGAGATTTGCAAGAATTTGCTCTATAGTTGCTCTATACAGAAGATACTTGTGTGGATTTTTCAGCTCTTGTAAATCCTTTTCATCGCCATTCTCTGGAGTGGCCCTTTCATCTAAAGATCTCTCAAAAGTCTGCACCATTCTAAACATGTCTATAGTAAGTTCTGAGAATTTCAATTGATCCTGTTTACTTCCAACAATGACTACTTCCTGTAGTCTGAAATTCTGTTTGACGGTTGTGACATCGACTTTCTCTCGGGAGCTTTTGACAATCTCATGTGGTAATCTGAAAAATTCAATATTTTATTCCTGAATTTTCTACATTTTTTCGTATTGATATTCGTATCGTACTGATATATTGATATATGCACCTGTGATTCAAAATAATTGGTTGGCCGAGAACACCCAACTCTAGTTGCTCAAGTATGGTTTTCTCTCCATTTCCAGAAGTAATATCATAAACGTCCACTGGAGAGTCTGCATCAATAAATGAGCGTATTTCACTCAATACTAGATTCCATTCCAATTGCTCTTCAGGCTCTTCATCCACTGTGGCGACATAATTCTCTACATGACCCGAAAGTTCCTAAAATGAATGAGCAGAATGAATTTCATTCATGTACATAATCGTGCCAGTTATGAAGTTGTAAAAGATAATTTTTTAAATCATCATTTTAGTATTTTTACCCTCAATAGCTCTTTCACGTTGTTGCGCCGTAGGAGCAGTGATACGATAATAAACCTAGCATAATAACGTAGCTTTTTCACAATCAAAACAGAGTCGCCAGAGGAAGAGTTCTCGGTATTATTGCTTCGACAGCTTCGAGCACTGGTTGCCGTTCCGGAATCCCGTCTACTGGAGGATGTTCTGGCGTAATATCCTCTGCCCCTTATGGCACCATAAAAGTTGGCAGCTTCCACTAGATACGCCAACTCTGAAGTGCGCAAGTAGTAGTGATAATATAACTGACCAATTTTTGAAGCAATGTCCCCTATTTGCCATCTCTTCAGTCCGTATTTTTCTTCCAAGATGGCCCGATGGGTTTGTTGATACTTCCATAAAACCGTGAACACATCGAACACTCTGGAAAAGTAAGCCTGTTGACATGAAAATGAGGTAGAGCCTGCAGCGGAACAGCTATTAGTCCCAATCGTCTGGACATGCATGCCCCCGGATGGAAGAATTGCTGATGATGGGGAGCCATGAGGGGGCAGCTCCCTGAAACACAATTCAATAAGACTTTGCGACAGGGACTCGATAATTTCATAGAAAACTGCAGTTGTATGAAAATTACCTGAGCTGATTAAAAAGCTGTTTCGCCCGCTCCGTAAGATGACAGAATTTTGCAATCACGCGTTTCTCCTGCAATGTAATCAGGACGTGATTGTTATTTTCTGAAGGTAGCCCATTGTTAGCCGTTGTAACTGCTTGCGTCATATCCACCTGTATTTGTGGAACTGATGATGATTCACCATTGTTTGTAACTGGGCCAGGGCCAGGACCTCCAAATGAACACGATGACGAGGACGCAGAAGACCCAGTAGAAGATCTACCAGAGACCATTTTATTGCATTGTGTTTCTCAATCAGAGATTCGGGAGCGACTGTTTCTCCAGAGTGGGCAATAAGTAAAAGTGATTCTTTCCCTTCATTTCATGCCTCATATTATACGTTGCCACATTTCTCTTGATGTTGTTACAATTGCGAGCTTAGCACCCTCATTTCTTCAATTCCGCAAGAAAACCACATCACTCGTGTGTATGTAATGGTTTTTTTTATAGTTCAGACTTTCACAATAGAAAATGCGAATACAATAGAAAAGTATTAAAAATATATATGTCTACATTATCGTGTGAAATGAATACAGAAGAAGAGAAAGCCTGTGTGGAAGTTGTACTTGTTAGTTTGCACTTGCTGGCTTGCTTGCATCAGTGTATATGCTTTGCACTTGTTTTTACGACTTTTCCATATCCCTACATCACACATCACATCTCAATACTCTCAAGTAGTTTAGGGAATTGCTCATTGCTCCCATTACAGCAGAGATCTTGTTTCCACTGCTGTGGTCTGTGAGAGTATCGATTTTCCAGGGTGCTTTCTCTTCCGCTGCAGAGAAATAAAGAAATAGCTTGAATACGAAGAAGATGTGCTTTGGAAGTGAACAAGTAGCTCGGTAACTGGATGCAATCAACCGTGCGTGAGCCTCTGAACCAAGTGCCAACTACAACCGTTCCCAACCGTAGAGACTAGAACGTTTGAGCTCTACTGGCAATACTACTGGCATGTATAAGTATTTATGATGAGTTGATGAGTATGTATACTGAACTCATGTATGTTTACAATACAATGCACAGTCAGTAAATGGAACACGCATAAATATTATGTTGGAAGGAAGATATTATAAATTTTTACGTTTTTTGCAAGTTTTTTGTGTGATAGAAATCTATGCCAGTTTAAACAAAACCAAAATTGCTATTATAAAGTACTTACTTTTCTGCATGCTTTCTATGCAATGCAGTGAAATTGACACTTGTTTAATATTATGCATGCCATTATTTGTGTATTTAAAAGCATTAAAAAATTAGCTGGAAACCAAAATAATTCTTTCTTACAAATGATAATAATAGAACGTTTATTTGTTTCGATGATTTTTAGTTTCATTTTTATTTACTTTTTGTAGTTTATAACAAAAATATAGACTTCCAACATGAATATCCCCAAACTAATCAGACAATTTTTGGGTCAATCTCGCTCGGTGAAAGCGTCAGTTAGGACTGCATTACCTGTTTGATTCAACACATTCTCTAAAATATTAACTGCATGGGCACTATGCTTTGTGAAACTTGCTAGTTGGTCTTCTGTTACAGTTCTCGTAATATTTGTAGGTAGCTCGAAAATATCTTGCACACAACAGGGACCATTCAGGTACAACTTTTCAATACGATTATTTCCGTCGGCGCCAATAAAATAAGGAGAAAATTCATCTGGAAAGTTTTTCCACTCAGATTTTATGCGGAACACTTCGCGCTTAAATGTCATTCCTAAGTAAGGACAGATGACGTTGGTTTTAAAGTCGAAAGTTGAACAAAATGTGAAAAACCCCTTTAAGATTGATATAATACTTAATGTTCTTAATTCCTTGTCTTGGAGTGCTGGATTGGAGCCAGAAACGGTGGGCTTTACTACGGACACATTAGTGCAGAAAGATAGATCATAGTTGTCGACAATAAGTGATTTATCCACCCCACTATCCCTCAAGGACTGTAATTCCTGAAGCGAAGGAATAATCTTTTTTGAAACTAAAAAGTACACTAGCAGTAAACTAATTCCGTAATTTTGAAAATCTAAAGCGTCCGCCGATCTAAGAGCTCTGAACTGAGTGCCCCAATGCCTGACAAACATTAACAATGGCCAAAATCGAACGTCTAATCTTGAATAAAAATTTAACAGTCTTGTTTTTTGTACTGAGAGATAATTATCCAATCTGATTTTACATTTTGCATGGGATTTGTGAACAAACGATATTTCAGGCAGTGGAGTAGGCATCAAACTCCCAAAAGCAGTATTGGAGAAAACTGTGAGGGATTTCATTGATATGAATTGATAAGTAGATGAATTTTCTATCAATATTTTGAAAATTTGTTGAGCTATCGCGGAATACGAGGCAGAATTCAAGATCATCGATCCATGTAGAGTTTTGCTGTTCACGTCAACTTTACCTGGAGAAAACAACAACATTATACTTGTGGAAATTGGAATACTGATACTAGTTAACATCTATTAGTAACCTCAACAAATCTTATCACATATTAGGTATGCATTATTACCGTAAGTATCTACGGACAGGTATAAGCAAGTTGTATCTTCGGCAATACCAATTTCATCAAGACCTAAACAGTCAAAAATAACCAAACTGTCATTGTCATTTGTCTGTGCTACCGTTTAAAAGCTTTAAAATACAAGACACTGTAAATTGGCAAATGAGAAAATACTTACCATACGGTAGAACAGTACATTTTAGGAAAGAATTTCGCAAGTCTGTCGAAATTTCTTTTAAAACCTGTGCTCGTCTTTGAGGCGATGATAAGGGACGACCTTTGCTCATGTCACGAAGGATATCTGCGAGCTGAACCTCAAGAGATCTTGGACGAATATCTATTGAGTTTTAAATATGCATACATGCTATAATAATATTGTATCTTTCAACATAATTGCTAGCATTGCTATAAAACAGCGTATAGCAAGTACATAAGTTTGTGTAAATTATGCTTTTAAATTTATCCTAAGTACTCACCAGAAGACATGTTTACTAAGACACTAGCCAGACCGTAAGAGATCACTGGTCTAGTGGGAGCTTCCACAAGTTTCCAATGTCCGAATCAAGTTGTTGACTGAATTTGAAAGTAGCAACAATTATGTTGGCTTCAAACACGTGAACCAAGAATGGAGATGATGTTTAACAATGAAAAGTAATGGGAGCAATGAAACGCTAGGTCCCCATTGAATTAAAAGGTTGACTGTGAATTATCAGAATGTGAGTATCGGCTAAAAATGTTTCGTTACATATTTTGAAACATACAAGGAAGGAGACAAGCCGCATTTTAGGTTTGATCTATTTAAACACTGTCGATAAGTGTAAGCGTTGCAGGGAAATAAAAAACAATTACACATGTATATACCCTATATAAAGATTGTTTCAGGTGCCGTAAAAACCTTTGATGATTGTTTACTTTGTGTACATCCGTGGCTTAAAACAGACACGAATATTTTCAGTGAAGTTATAATGAAGTTCTCTGATGTTGTGTGTGTCTCAGTCTCAGTCAGTCCCAACACTTCAGCACGACTTACTAGTAAAAAATGTATCTCAGTTCTCAGCAAATCCACAAGTTGAATGACAAAATTGAATGGGTTTTTATATGAGTGGCAAAAGAGTTCAATGAATTCAATGCAAACCATCTCCGTTCGCCCCTCTAGCATCTTTAGATCTTTAATCTCCTCCCTCTTCTGCATTCTGCATGCCAAAATTGCCAGAGATCAGAGATCTTTGCAATTACTTTACTTGATATAATGCAATGACAATAATCATCGTAACTGCAATTTTTAATATTGTATTGAGTTATTAAGTATAACTAAATTATGCTTCGAAAAATTAATAAAATAGTGCCAACATCATCTCATCGTTATTGCTTATTACTTATGCATGCCATAAATAATACTTTTTACAATACAATTACAGACAAATTATGAACTTTTTTAAAAGTCGGAAAATCAATGAATCGTTGTCATCAATCCTACTTCTAATAAGGAAAATGAGTGGCAGTGGAATTAGTCCTGAGTGGAAAATCATAATTTTGTTTGAAAATGCCTTTCTGACATTCCCCGAATATTTGCTTATACGAACACGTCGCTAAACAAGAGGTCAAAAAAATCTTGACATGAGTTCACCGCACCGCTCAAAAATGTTCAGCAAGTTCAGCCTTGCTTTAGCAAAGAGCGGAGCGGTAGTTTAGCTTTTTTGGCTAATAATGCAGACAGGCACTCAGGCACATGAGAAAAAGGAGGGACGTGAGAGGGAATTCTTTCCTGCTTCTGTTATTAACTGTTGGTAACGATGAAATCGTTTGAAAAACAGTTAATGCGATCACGTTCCGGTCTGTGTGTGTGTCTGTGTGTTAGTGTGTCTGCGTGTGTGCACGATAACTCAAAAACGAAGTGACCAATTGTCACCAAATTTGATATACAGGTTCCTTAGGTCATAAGGTGGTCTGGGA
>JAQIXW010003794.1:0-12551 GCA_034700685.1 Willowsia buskii | reverse complement strand
AAACGTCGGGACGCTTTTAAATAAACGTGTTAAAAACCTACACTCGTCGAATCTCCATTTTTCATAACATAAAAATACATACAATAATACAAGCTTGGTTTGATGATAAATAAATATATGAAAACAGCATATATGATTTTGTTACGTATCTTGTAGAGAGGGACGCTGCCCTATGTGGAGAGAAACATTTGATTATATTTTACAATAGTAAATTTTCTTGCTAAAACATCCAAAAGGCAAGGAACATCATTTTTTATTCCAATATTACTCTAAATATCAGTTACATGAGCTATGTCAAAATATTAAAAACTTTTTCTTAATTTTCTTTTCTTAGAATTTTTTGTTTAAAAAAAACTAATTCGTGCGCTTTGCCGAAATAGTTGCTCTGCTCTTTCTTAAGAGTGATAACCATAAAGTCATATTTTTATCCCAAGAGTCAATACTTATCATCATGTCGTTCAAAGCAAAATTTCCAAAGGGGAAAACATTCCAAACACTAGCTTATTGGCTCCATGGGAGAAATGGTTCACGTATTTGGCTCGGGATCCGGATTCCGGATTGTTTTCAGGTGACACTTATGGTAACGGTTAGATTTCAGCAAAAGTCTTATTTCAGCATATTGTCCTTCACAGTTTTACATTCATTAACCATTCTGACATTCTAAAACTAATTGTAAGTTATTTAAATGACTTTTCGGAAAATACAACTAGCATGGGTAGTTATATTGAGAGCGAGACATCTGAATCTCTCCATTGCCCTTTCCATTTCAACTCTTAAAAAATGTAATGATTTATTATATTTGTCATATCTGTAGTCCCTATCAAAATTTATAGCACCGCAGCCTGTTTACGTTTTAGTGTAAGTTGTATGTAGGGTTCATAGGTTAAATAGTACTAGGTATTATTGT
This sequence comes from Willowsia buskii, assembly GCA_034700685.1. NCBI lineage: Eukaryota > Metazoa > Arthropoda > Collembola > Entomobryomorpha > Entomobryidae > Willowsia > Willowsia buskii. The sequence continues at coordinate 11,644 of JAQIXW010003794.1, read as the reverse complement.
ACTCCTTCATATGGTTTTTTGCTGTTTGAAAAGTTTAAAACACCTCCTGTTCATGGAAGCAAACCATGATTTGTTTGATTGCTTTTAATACATCAAGCCGATAGCTGGTGATTGAAATTAGCCCTTCCCCTTGTAAAATGTAATCCTCATAAGCAGAGATAGCATTACTCATAATATGCATAACGCACTTCAAAAAAATACACCTAATACGGTAAGTAGGAAAAATGGAAATTTTGTCCACCAAAATTTTGTGCATGGGAATATAGACCTCCCGGTAATAAGTCCTACCGCCATTTAGTCCTACCGACAAAATGTCCTGGGTAAACTTAACCGTTACCATAAGTGTCACCTGAAAACAGTCCCCAACCCATTTGGCTCGAGTCTCAACCGCAGTTGGTTCCGTACAGCTTTCAAAAGTCAAGACAGATGGCTACCTACATGTGACAGGAAGCAGAACACTATTTTGGATCTTGCACTGCAGGCTTGCTGCTCTAACATTGGATAACTTATACTAATTTTCCATTTGTACCACAGTAGGTGCAAAGATAGTTGGAGACAAAGAGTTTATGGACTTTAGGATGCATGTCTCTTCGAAATCAGTAGCTTGACTAATTTTGTGGGCTATGGGGTCAAATGTGGATAGAACTGTACAACTTTTTAACACGTTGTGTGTCATGCGAAAACGGAAAGGTATTAAATTATTTTAAGTACCTTAAAACATACTTTAACTGTATAAATATGCAAACTTCATTAAAATATTTTTTGAAATATTAAAACTTCTGACCTCTAGTGATGGAATGAAGAAGTCTGGGAATGACTTCACTCCTTACAAACAATATCGCAGTCTAATGTGCCTTGGATGTATTGCAAATTCAGGTGTTGGTCTTACAGTAATTCCAGTTCTTACATCACTGGCATCATATATTCTTTGCATGTTTTTTACACTGCTTATAAAAATCGGAGGAAAGCTTTCAATCCCCAACACTGATGGTCATACTGGGAGCATCGCTCTTAATGACAAGTGGTCTCTATTTTGTGTACAAAGGGGGCGGGCAAATTTTTGAGTCTGATTAACTTATTAAGAGAAAGCTCAATATAGAAACTAGATTAAAGCAAGTTGGCGCGTTTCAAGGCATGAGAATATATGTTGGACAGTTGTACTTTATTACGTAGATGAATACAATGAATCGTAGTTATGCGATTGTTACGTTTGTCCGTCTGTCTGTTCGTGCAAGCAATAACTCTTGAACGCTTCATCCGATTTGGACCAAATTTGGTATTCAGGTTCCTTGGGTCAAATGAAAGAATCCTATTGATTTTCAGCTTCCCATGTCAACCCCTTTTCCCGGGGGTCATCAACTTTTTCAAATGGTACCCTGTAGCATGTGATACCTGTTTCGAAAGGGCTCGTCGAGCACATCATTTTTCACTAATAGACCGCTTCGTACAAAGCTCCACCTAGTGGAAAATCGGGAAAAACGTCATAAAACATCAAATATCGGCGTCTAACATAACCAACAGTATCATGAATCGTTGTACATGAATACTGTCGACTTGTCGACCAATATCAGTAACGGTTATTCATCTACGTATTTGCTTCATGTTTAGCATGATTAGTTACTAGGGACGCGTTTATGGCAAATATGTAATGGATTGTAAACCATACGATTGATATTATTCTAGCCATTTAGATAGTGTAAAAGATGTGTGTTTGCTTAGACTTACTATGAACAAAGATTAGTTTTTAGTTTGGTACTCTTTGCTCGTTGGCTAGTAGCCAAAAAGCTTATTTATCTCTTATTTGTAATTTTTAAATTTATTGATTCCATAGCATTGCATAAACTTCTAAAGCTTATTAGACATTAGAAAAATACATATATTTACAATATGTATTACAGTTTAAAATTATACAAAATAAGGAATATCACAGGATTACAAGAAAATTAGGAAAACAGTTTATATCAAATGTATAACAATTGTTTTTTGGAGATTATAAATAAAAAATTTCGTTCATGGGGGTAGTAGAAGGGAGTGCTCCTAAGATGCTAGCGGTATTTTCTCTTTGAATCGCCAACTTCTAAAGTAGGTTTGAAACATAATAAACATCCAACAGATATTTTATGCCAAAAGCATTTGCTCTGAATATTTAAAATCCATGCAAATGCCATGTCTATGTATACAAAAATATGTGCAGAGAGTGACGAGTGGCTTTTCACATTTCTTCTAGTGCATATACATGGATTGATATAGCTCTGTATTTACTATTTGCCCATTGCATAATTAATCTTAAGCCTATGCATATTAACTGCTTAAGAAAATGTTGGGTCAGAATATGGCAAAAATGTGACCACTGTAATGAAACCCACTTGTTCTTAATCACAAAAACATTGCACATACTTTTTATTAGTTCATTTGGAATTATTAAAAACGGTTGACACGTAATACCAATATACGAGTCGTTTTCAAAAACATGGATACCTACATACCTATACAAATATACATTAAAACCAGCTTAAAATTCGTTTTAGTTATATGTATGTATCATGTGCCGCAAAAGTATCGACTTCTCGGAATTTTATATCTGGGCATATAACGTATAAGGAAATGTTTTTGTAGAAGTATATGAATATATCTCACTCTGCTCTATACCAAATATAGTCAATTCCAGCACAAAATTTTAATTTTTGAAGTAAAAATACTTTAGATTTATGATGATATATTTTTGAAATACTTTAAGAAAATGTCAGATTTTTATTTTTACATGTTGTTTTTACAATACATATTATCAATATATATTTTACATTATATACATACATACTTTTCAAACTGACGTTAGGTAAAAAAGTTGACTTTACATAGTGGACATGCTTATTTTTGCCGTAAAATTGTTATATACCAATATGTTAATAGTATCACTTTGGTAGAATACCCAAAAGTCTGGTTTCCTGTTTTTCCATACCAAATGTATTTTTATTTAATATGTAACTTAGTCAAATTTCGAATACATAAGCTACCGAAAGCTCTTATGCGAAATAATATGTACATTACACTAAAACATATTTTGAGAATGTTAAATTTAATGTTTATTATTTCTTACGAAACATGTTTTTGGAATACTCAGAGCTTAGCAACTATATAGTACTTGAATGTTTTTGTATTTCCCTTCCTGCAAACCATTTCAATCGGCATCATGTTCTCCAAAAGAGTGCTAGGCCTATGCCGATGGCGATTTGGCCTAATGGACTTTTCAATTTACGGCTTCATCAAATGGGACAAAGAAAAAGACAGACTGAAACTTGCAGAGAGTCCAATATTCTACTGGAATAACTTAAGCTTGTTCCTTTATCTAATCGTACTCGTCTCTATTCTTTGGTATCATGTTGTTGCAATTGCAGTAGGACATTTTGACAACGGGAAATCGGACATTTATGATGTAGATTTCGTTGAAAGAGATCGTGGAAAAATGATGCTTGAGGCAATGATTCATTTTGGCTATATTGCAGCAATATTACTTCTTGTTGGCTGTTATATTCGATTGCGACAGAAACGAAAGGAATTTGTTGAGCTGTTCAATATGCTGTTGGAATACAATCTTGACTTGGAAGGTAAAATTTAAAGAAATTTTGATGCTCCTAACTCCACTAAATTCTCAAATATGTTGTTATTGATTTATGATTTTTCCAGCAAAATATTCAGAGCGGCTTGAAAGGTATCCGGAGTTCCGGATGTGGAAAAACTGGACATGGGCGTTAACCGCATTACTTGGATATGTGTCTGCATACATACCTCTATTGTTCGGCTTTCTTGTCTTTCAGTCGGCTGCTCCAGATAGGCGTGTCCTCGTGGATATTCTAGAGCTTGAGGTGGTGTTTGGATGGAAATTCGTGCCGTACATGATATTCGTAGATTATTTTGCTTTGCAAATTGCTGACATAGTATTTGTCATGGATGAAATTGGAGTTCTCTACTATGAATGCACAAATCGCTGGCTACACTATCTCACCCCGGTTTCCATGCACTTTGACAAGAATACTGAGTCTGCAATATTTGTAAGTCGGTATGGCATATTTCTCTCTGAAGAGGAAATACTTGAGGTCTATCATAAACAGGAAATATTTCTACGACTGATGAATGATATATATGCTCATGCTCTGATTACGCAACATCACATCTGGACACTTGTACTGGAGATATTGGGCAGTTATGTCTGCATCAGGCATGCGGACAGATTGCTGGACCCAGGATTCCAATTAGCACCTATGGCATATGCAATCTGTACTGCACTGGAGTACTTTGAATCAGAGTTTGTTGTTGTTGCTTATGAAATATCAGCCAGGTTCTTAGATTCTGTGAAGGCTCAAACTAGGAAGGAAAGAAGGAAAATGAAGAAGATGGAGAAGTACTTGAAGGGGTTCAATCCTCTTCGCGGCATTTTGGCCTATCCAATGTACTCAATTTCGAGGGAAAACTTTCTCGAGTTTCAGAACCAGTCTGTTGATTTTCTTGTGAATATTTTAGTTACGCTTGAGTAAAGTAGGAATGTATAAATACACATAATTGTAAATAGCTATACTATACATGTCATATGTAAATTTGCATTTAGTTAAGGTTAGACTTGTTTCTGTATATTAAACGTATTCCATGTGTTTGCATGTGGCATTTGTAGAATATTACTAATTCTATAATTGTAATTTAAGTGAAGTAAAAGTTGTATGAAAATTTGAATCAATATGTTTGCATTGGTAATAACATGACCTTACTAAACTGAGCACTATGCCAATTTGTATTACAAATTTGTCAGCTTGAACTTTCAGGATATACGAAAACACTTCATTCAATAAACATCTCTACAAGTTACACCCAATAAATAAATTACTTAACTAAATTACTATCTGATCGCATTGTGGTATTTAGGATGGTTGAATAATTTTGCAAATATGTGTGCAGATTGCTTGAAATACATTATGTGCCTCAAATATTATTGTATAAATGATATCTCATAAAACGTAATATCTGGAATTAGTATGAAAATAGGAAATTTCCATTTACGAATAAAAATTTTCATTATACCTGACAAGTAATAAAAATCGTTATACCAAAAAGAATCTGTCTACGTAATAAAAAATGTCAATGCCCGTAAAGTCTACAGTTTCCAATCATCTGTCAAATATTTTTATTACGTATTTTGACTTTCTTTTTTACTTGGCGCTTTCACCATTTCGATTAACCCGCTGCAACAAGCTCCATGGCCGCTATCAAATAACTAAGAACCCTTGGCAACAAGTTGTGTTTGTCATGTACAATATTCTGGGCTATTCTGTTAGCATTGAAAATTTGCGTTTTGTTACCATAAAAACAATCAATTTGAAAGTAAGAGAACCCGCATCATATTTTGATGCTTTGGGTAGGCTATTTCATTCATTAGTTTTCCTAAAGACGCATCAAGCATTTTGGTTTCAAAGCGAGATTTTTGTGACGATTCTAAATTTTCTTGCAATACATAACGAAGCACCGCATCAAGGAAAAATATCACGGTGTCAAAATAAAAGGACATGGCAACTACTTCTTACAATATTTTTCTTGTTGGCAATTTACCAAATTCTTGCAATGTACAGCGTATTTTCTACACCAGTTAGTGAGGTTGTATCCATAACCATAGTTAACTCAAGGCAGATGCTATTTGCATCAAAATCTACAAGCCAGAATATAACTGTTGATTATACTGATTATATATATGCAATTGCTGGAACGCTAGCATGGATAAACAGAATGGTTCTTATGAACTTTGTGGCGGTTGGAATTGTAATGGGAGTTTATATTGTTTGGTTAGTGTCAAGTACATTCAGAGAAAATTTGGAAAATTCTCATCGAAAGAAGTGGAAAGATATTTATGCCGAATATATTTACATAAAAGAACTTTCAAAATCTATAAGCAGTGCTTTTGGCGGTATTCTTACAAGTTTTTCAGCTTATTGTATTATGGCGCAATCACTCTACTTGGATAAACTGGTTTTTAGTCCTGGGATACAAAATCAACTCGTTATGGTGACGTACTTTGCGCCTTGTATATGTGCGCTCATAATGTCTGCGGAAATCGTTACAAATGTGTGAAAACAAATATTTGTTTGTAATTTTCTAATTATATTCTGGGTTCAATGATATATTCCTGTTAATTTACAAACTTAGATGCACGCACTGCAACAATGGCTCTCCAGAGATGAAAATAGACTTGGTATTCCTCTCGACCAGATATGTGTTGTGATAGCAGAACTACAAAATAATGAAGTTGGAATACGTGCAAGTAACCGTTTTACAATTACGTATTCAATCCTTTGGAATGTAAGTTTTATTAGCATATTGATTATGTAACATGTTAAATGACGATGAACATTCCAAAAAACTTTTTAACCCTAATTTTGTCCCTAGATTCTGGCAACTGTAGTCACCTACTTTATCATATGCCTCCAGAAAGGATGATTCAATTTACATATATTTTTATTTTTTTTATTATATATATTTATTTTTTTAGAAAAAAGTGGTTTATTCAAAATATTTGAAACTCAATTTAATTAAAAGTTACAAGTTAAATTAATTTGCGTTGTTTTTTGTTCAAAAGATAAAAATTACACTATTTTTTCATACATACAAATGTGTACTTGTAAACCCTTAATACCGCGTGAGAAGATTACGATAAAAGTTTGGTCCTGCCACTTCATTTATGTCCGCTTTTGACACGCAATTCTGAGCTGCCCAGTCTCGTATTTCGACACGATGTTTTGAAGGCAATGTTTTAATTTTTGTGTGAAGGCAGAAGTAAGTACGTATGGAGGTTCTTTCTGTCACCATAATATTGTGAAGCACATCCTTCTGGCGTCTTGGACCTCCTGCTAGTTTCCCAAATAGGCGAAGTACCATTTGCATTGGTGTAGAAAGTATGAAGCATTCCATTAGAAATATTTGCTCTAATTTGTTACTAATTTGGTTTACTTCAGCATCTTTCTGTAAGCCTTGAATATCACTAACTGTGAAGCCGATAAGAAGATTGAATAGAATGATTGTAGCGACTGTGATAAATATTGCGTACATAACATGCGTAGAAACGGGATATATCAATTTTGCATCCTCATTGTGGAAAATATCGTCATAATTTAGTTCTCCAGTCATCATAGTCAGCACTTTGAGAAATGAATTAGAAAGGTTGACGAAGCCCGTTGACTGTTGTAACAAAAGAGGTTTATATCATCGATACATTCTTTAATCAATTATACTCTAAACTTGATATTTTGAGAAAATTGGTCTCACGTTTGGAAATAATATATTGAACGAGAAAACGAATGAGATGAGAAGTGAAGAAAAAATTGTGATGAAGATGAGAAAGTTTTTAAATACTCTGGAAAGTATCTCAACGTAAAGTCCATGGTCCGGCAACTGCATTTTGCCACTCATTCCAAACCAAGATAACTTGATACAGAAACGAGGCAATTTCGCCAACTGGCATAGGAATAGAGTCCAGGCAAGAAAGATACCAAACTAAGAAATCCAAAAAATAAATTCAAAACCAATTAAAATATTAAAAATGCTCCACATTTTGAATAAATGAGTTACACCAACTTACAGCAGACAACTGATAATGAAGCGGAGCGATTACTAACTCAATATTCAAATGCAGATTCGGGACGCTGAGAAAAATAAATGTTAGTAGTGTACACTGTCCGAAATTTTCAAAGCGGATATACAGTGATCTTAGTCGGATAAACTGGAAGAGTTCTTTAAATGCTATTCCAATCGTAGAAATGAGAAGCAAAGCGGAGGCTAAATTTACTGGTCGACTAACTCTGCAAATGTTTCCAAATTTGTGTTGGGTCTCATTACTTTGTTGGCTTGTCGCATTGCGCTCGACGTCTTCCTCATCATTAGCAGGTTTGTAAGGACAAGATATGACAAAAACACTTGTCACAATTCCAATATACAGGGCAAGCCAAACAATGTGAAGAAATATAGCGAAGAAGCAGAAACATTTTACTTTCTTCCATTTAAAATGAAGGAAAGTCTGGACAAGCACATTGGTCAGGATCTGCCGACGGACATCAAGCTCCATTCTTTTTCTGTTGATTTTGTAGAGAAACGTCGTTTCCGGTATTGGTTTTCTCCTTTTACCCCGACCTTTCATAACTTCTGAACTCAGCAATGGGCTACAAATAAATTGGAAAATGTTTTAAAATGATTTTTAAAATATTCTTTTCACCAGACTTACAATAATTCTTACTAAAAGTTTAAGCAGACACTGGTATAGCTCCGTGTGTGGTCTGTCTCTTCACTTTGATTATTCCTTTCAGTAATTTTCTCATCATCGTCGACTTCCCTTTTGCAAAGCTCAGAATACGAGATGCTTTGGTTTAGAGCTTCATTCATTGCTAAAGGTGTTTTCTTGTATACTTCCATCTAATATTAATAAAATAAGCATAAAAGTCATTGTCAAGTTAAAATTTTAAAAATTTTTAGTGTTTGTAAAATGATAAATATTTCAAACTTACCAAGCATGACTTTCCTTTAGAGGAAGTGATGTTAAGATCTGCCTGGTTTAGTAGGAGTTCTCGAACAATCCGAGTTGCTTCATTGTCAGCAGCCAAATGAAGTGCAGTTTCATGGTTATAATCAGTTGCATTAACAAACTTTTTGAATTTATCTGTATGCTTTGCTGCTTCAACTTGAATTGTCTCAGATTCCAGTAAAACTCTTACGCATAGAAATCCCTTCTCTACATTTCCAGCAGCTGAAGCATAGTGCAATGGAGTTCTTCGGAAACATTCATCCTGTTCCCAGGGATCCATGGCTGGCGTGGGAAAATCATAAACTGCCTTTGGATCGTCATTTACTGTTTTATTTACAGAATCAGCATAATTTGTCAAGAAGTTTCTTCAAATCCTTAAATTTTCCCATTTTTGCTGCATGATGAATCGGGTATCTGGTAAAGCATTCCTGATTGCAAGAATGACCTTCTTTCTCCATGTTAATTATTGCTCGCTTAGATGTAGAATCCGATGATGAAGATGAGCGAGGAACATTGGTGCGTTTGGAGTTAATGTCGGAGTCACTAGTCAAGCGCAATTTTTCCCCAGGGGTAGCAGCAATGTTCGCATTACTCATTTTTACTGATTATTTTTCTTCAAAAATATTCTATATTTTACTATCACACGACCAACTCTGATTTTCTGGAAATATTTCTGCCGAAAAAGTAAAATGCAGCTTAAAACCGTGTAGGATTTGTTGCAGTTGCAGCGTCAAGTCACTTGCGGTTTTTGTGTTTAGGAATTATTGTGGTAGGCTTTAATTATGAAAAAGAACAGGTACAGGTGTTGTCTGACGAAAACGTTTATCTTTACTGCTTTTCTGGAATGAGAGTTGTTCGGTTTGCTTAAGTCAATATACTGATAAATCTTTTAATAAGGTAGTAAGGTAAGATAATTTACATTTTTTTAAAACAAAATGGATCGGATATCTGACATGAGATTGAGAAAAGAGAAATGTCAATATTTTAATTTTTATTGACATGACTTTAATAGTCACTGATTAGATAGAAACAATGTGGAATAATGAAGTGTGTCATCTTTCTGATTGCCAATGACATACATGCAACCTTGTGCAGGCAGTATAGTTTTGTTTACATTACCATTTTCAGGCATTATACAGGCGATGAGAAATAATCATATAGTCATTAAAATGTATTATATACCTAGCAAAATAATTTATTACAAAGTAGAAGGTGTAAAAATTCTTCAAAATTTTAGTTCACACATTTCTTGCTTATTATGACAAAACGAATTTTCTTACAGATATAAATTATATTTTGTTCTGCATGTTGTTACATGCTTTATAATATACGCAAAAGTTGTGCTAGACATTAATTGCTGGGAATTGAAATTTGACTAAAAACACTTACATGACTCATAAAACATGACAAGTTGATCTTTGTAAATAGGTACATATGTACATGTGTGCCTAGAGATGAGTATTACGAATTTTCAACAAAGAAACATCATGTGTGCATGTGAAAACATAGTAAAATGCGTTGATGACACCATTGCCGTTCGGGTTTTTGCATTAGATCCAGCCAAAAAAAACAAGTCATGAAACAAAAGGTGCAAAATACTGTGTACTGATACTAATATGGAATAGGTATAGAGTTATGTTTTCATTTATGAGGCATTTTTTCGGTGATAAACAAGCACTATGAATATAAAATGCTCTTTCTGGCTGATTGTTAATCTGTAACGCTACTGTTATCTGTCTTCACTTTCATCACCAGAAAAACTGTTCTTTGCACTATGAATCTCACAAAAGATCCAGTCCTATTTCTATCCATGTCATGAAATCCACCAATTTTCAAAGCTATGACTGGACAACTTCGAAGAAATCTTGTAGACCAGCGACAATTTCTCCATAAGCGAACATCCCATAAAATTCTCTTTGAGTGAATGATTGTGCGACTTCCAAGATCCAAAATTAGACAAAATACTGATAACAGTGTTACTGCAGACACGATAGATCCAATTCTATAAAACTTATTAAGTTCACTGTAGTAAGCTAGAACCGGAAATAAAAGAACTATAATTCCCACAGCTCCACAAAACTGTATTGTCGGCCACATATATTCTTGAAAGCACTTGTTACTGATTATCACTAAGATTTGCATTTGTCGATACAAAATTGCTATCTGATAACGTACAAAATCGCTTTCTGCAGAAAACCACGTAATTTTGGTAATTCTCCTGCAATTATAGATACCAATTAGAATAAAATTTCCCTTTTATAACTTTAACATAAGTGATTTATGCTTACCTGAGCTCTTTCAAATTGAAAAGAATTTCGTTGATGGCTACCAACATTATGACGCTTATACATGAGCCTACAATACCAAAAGGTCCCATCAAAATAAGTTGATGAAATAACGCGCACAACCCGGTTTTCGGCAGACTTTGATTCGAGTTTAGAGAAAACAGTTGATTGGTTTGGTAGTGTAAAGAAGGAAAAAAGAAAGAAATTAGGGGCACTATAATATTGTAAAGTGTGATGCCAGCAAAACTTACACAGATTAAAAGCGAAACGATGATGGTGTCATGTAAAGAATATTTTGGGGGATACTTTTTAAAACCATAGTTAAACACGAGTCCTTTATGACTTGTAAATATGGAATTAAAAAACTGACAGATTTCTAAAGTATTTTTATTGAAAACTAGGAAGCAAAAGAAAACAGAAATTTTTACTAGCAACAGAAAACACTGAAATGTAACATTTATCAGATTCGTAAACTCAAGAAGATAGAATTGAGTAAAGAGTTCCAGAGAAGTAGCAACTGAAGAGAATATCAAATAGAGTATCCAAAATATTTGGTATCGTAATTTAGGTTTATCCAGCACAGATAAGTGTTTGGTTTCGTCATAATGATGTACATTGATTGGAACGAAAGAAAACATGATTCTTCCCAGTTGAATGTTATTTTTAACTATCTGAATTACTGCGAGGGACGGCATTGAAAATATACTTTTTGGAGTAAAATAATAAAGTAGAGATTCTGTTCATGTCACACTGGATTAGATTTACTGCCAATTGAATATTGCCAAGGAATGCGATTCAGCTTAATCCA
>JAQIXW010003793.1:0-12554 GCA_034700685.1 Willowsia buskii | reverse complement strand
ACATTTGAGTACTAACGTCCACACATCCCTTCACATCTTTCTCAGCTATAATCTGTCGGTGTAGACAGAGGAGGTTTGTTTTATAGTGTGCTATGGCCCGGCCTTTTTACATTGTTCCGTGATTTTATACTTACTTCATCAACTTTCCACAAAATTAACTCCTTAAAGAACACAACTAATCCTTTTCAAGATACATATCTTGCCAATAACCTCAAAGCTTTTAAGTTTCAAGTTAAGTAAAAAAGTAAACTTAAATTCAACATTTGTTATTAACAAGAGCAGTGTCAATACTTTAAATCTCTGACGCAATCACCATTACCGCAACAGAAAATTATCCCCCTCCGGAAGCAATTTACTATGAAATTGCTGAGAGGAGAAAATTGTACTAAAGTATAAAAATATTTTTGTAAATGATACTGCTAAAATTTAACAATCAAACAAAACCACCTTTTTGTGTGTAGTGAAGTGCCATCTAATTTACAACCGAGATAATGCACAAGTCATTTTCCTATGTATCTTGTAAATATAACTATGTTTTTCACACTCACTGACGCTGATGAGTTTGATGTTTGATGAGGGACGACTTTCATTAATGTGCACATACTTTTGCCGTCTTATATACGCCCAAGCACGTTTGTTATTGTTTGCTGTGTACTACTTCATATTTTTATCTTTCCATATCAAACTTAAATGAACAACTACTTGACTGTGTATGCCCTAGCCTGTCTGGTGATGTAAGTATTTTGCTTCAACGGCAAAATAAAGTCAACAAGGGAGTTTATCCACGTACCATGGTGTTGATATGCACTGCTACTGCAGCGAAGTGAGGCAAAAATGCCGAAAGGTTTCATTTCGCAGCTTTACTTATCTAACTAACCTGTTCTTCTCCAAGAAAAGGGTAAAAAACGAGCATCGTGAAGAAGCTTAATATTATCGCGAGCCATATCATAGTGATACTCACCATCAACATAAGAGTAATATCATTTAGAGAGCTGGGAAGAGTAAAAAGGATTATGATCGTACTGATGTTGTTATAAAGATATCATGCACCAAGCATTCCATTACTTTTCTTGTTACTCTATTAACTAGTTGCTTTTGCTGCTACCACTTCCACCCATCTCCTCGGGTTAAACGTTCTGAACCAATGAAATCTGCTGTTGCTACATTAAAGCTACTATAATGACGAGATCCAGACAAAAAAGTTACTGAATGAGTGAATAATATTATTATTATCATTAATGTAAAAATTGTCTTGTTACGTGCATACATTGCATACTTCATACCAAACAAAATACAGGTATGCACAAATATCTGTCCAAAATTATGAATCTTTTCTGCCAACTGAAGAGCCTAGCTTCTAGCAGGAGGTTCTTATTGTTTCTTTTGGTTTACATAGAGTGGAGTCTGGAGTCATTTTCAACACTAGCACGTGATAGATACAAAAATATTATACTCTATCATTTTTAGTTTTCAAAATTAGTAGGTATACGCATATATGATGCATCACATTATTCACATCACCACCATCACTAAATGAGCCATAATGTGCGTTTTTTCGTTGGCTTTGTGGTATTTCACGATCTGGAAGTCAGATGAGAAGTCCCGGTAAAGTTGTTATTACTGAGAATGATGTGATATCTTTGCCACATGCACGCATGTAAAGGCCTTACACACATAATAATATGAAATTTTTTTTAGTCGGATGCTAAGATCCTATATATCCTTCATTTCACCCTCTCATGGGTGCTGGTTTAATCACACATTACACAGTAAAGAACAAAAGCATTACTGTTGTGTTTTCGTAACATTGACAGGTATAGATGCAATAGTAATAGTGTTTGTGCAATTGAATCGAATGATGTGGCATGAATGTTGTAGGTTTCAACACTTGACTTCGGCGAGGGCAATAATGCATGCAAAATGGGGAAACATATAACGTCCTGTAGCCTGTAGCACTTTGTTTTTATGTGAGGAAATGGGGAGCCATATTGTGTGTTTTGAGACGTATGGAGCGCTCATATCAGTAAACCGCATCACCTTCTCTTCTAGTAGTCGAATTTCAAGGCATGAAGACCTATTATATGGTAAGAAATGTTTGTAAAAAAATAATTTCACGACACTCTTTTAATGTTAACACTGCATAATGAACAGGGAGTAGTAAAGTTACATAATATACAAGTAGTGCATTCATAAAGGGTTGCAATCCCACCAGACCAGCAAAAAGAAATCGAAAGAGGAGCATAATTTAGTCTGGAAAGCAACATTAAATGAGCCTCCATCTTCCTTCTCAAAAGAAGGCTTTTTGTTGATTAGACTCACTCATTCAGTTTAAGTGCTTTCTTTTTTGTATTCATGAATTTGCTGCTGATTTATGGCCTGCTTGGTAAATATTGTAGCACCAGCAGCTATTTAAAACAAGCATTGTATGGGAACATTTCTAAATGATACTCATATGATATAGGATAGCGTGAGATGCCGACAATTTACTTTGGAATATGATACGTAACTTTGTTTTAAATGCATAATGAATGAACACGGTAAAGACGGGTATTAATGAAATTAAAAACGTCCCACATCCATTCTACCTAAAAAGTTTCATTAACAACTCTATGACCAAACACTAAATTTTGCGTGCGCATTATTGTCCTGCAAAAAATGTATTCTTGGACACCATTTATGATTGAGGGATAGCATGCGAATTTAGAAAGTACCAAAGTTTGCTCATTTTGATTGTATGAGCACTTCTTGTTCGAACAATGTACATGAAACTAAGCTCTAAAAAATCAAATTATAAATGAGGCAACAATCAATCTGAATAAATTGCAAGTGTAAATCAAAAACTGTTTTGGTTTATCAATGGCTACTTGGTGTACTGGAGACTAATGAACGTTTATCGTATTTATAACTCTTCACGAACATACATGCTTTTATCCTAGCCAAGTACCGTAAACATGAATGAACTATGCATCCTTTGTTTCTTCATTCGTTTTTACCATCATACCATCAACAAGCGCTCCTCTCATGTTGAAGGTGATTATTATGTGATATTCAAACACAAAGTGCAACTTTTATAGCTAACTTACAGCATGTAGCATAAAACCAGCCAAAGAAGCAGAGAAAATCCACAACATGCAAGTATCATAACTGAAATGATTTTGTTTAAGATAAAAGGAAGTAGGTATTTAGTTTATAGCCATGTTACAATTACAGAAAAACAAGGCAAGCGCAGGCTGAACGAAAACAGAACAGTTGTCCAGAAAAAATGAAATAAAAAAGCAAGTTATTAATACCAGCAGCAATCGAGAAGTATATATTTGTGGGTGAAGCTTTCAAAAATAAGAAAACGAAACCCAATAACTTTTGAATGTTGGGATGCATTCTATGTTCTATTTTATATGGCAAAGTGAGTCAGCAAAGGCTAAACCCAAAAAGAAGTACAGAAGTAGAGGAAGCTCTCCTTATCTATTTAACGATACATTACATGCAGTTAAATAGAAACTTCATAGCAAATTCCGGGCATTTATGACGTATTTAATGATAACTTTCTTTTGTGGCTTTTGGTGCGCTGAGTAAAGAGATATAATTAATAATTGGTTGCTCTTCGTTGGAAATTACAGCAAACGCAGAGACATACGGATAAGATTCACAAATAAAAAGGGTTAAGGTTAAAAAATGGTTGTATAGTTGGGTTAGTTGGGTACTCTTTTGCTTCATCTTTGTACACGATAACTATCCGTGCCAAACGCAAACTCTCATCTTTTATTCCTCACCTTTTAGGACCGGGTGCTTTTGTTGGTTTTTGTAGTTAGAAGAACTGCTCACGCTTGCACTTATCATTAAAGAAAAATACGTGCATATGCATAGTTTGTTATAAAAATGGACTGAATTCCAAGAGTGTATTATTTGCCAAAGGTCGCATGTATTTTTTCAAACTGATAGCTCTGCAAAAACGCGATGATTCTAATTCACAACAGTTGTTTTTTTATTTGCTGGAGTAGCAGATGCGATTCAATCAATAATGATCATCATTGTGGATCAATTTAAAAAAGTTGCATCTTTCGTTACTAAAATTTACATACTGCTTGCCATTATAAAGGCACATGGAATCATGAAACCATTTTGGGATCATTAAATTTGTGTTCTGAAAATTATAATTCTTTTTTTGTTTTGTGTTTTCTGCACATTGCACAAACCAAGTACAAGTGCATGCCATTGCACGTTATCTTTAAACAAACCGAGTTATTTTTTATGAGTTGAAACTCCAATAACAAGAGAAAAATAGCCAACTTTCCTCTTCCTACACAAGCGTTATTTTTTTGTCTCCTCGCTTGACTCCAAGTCGAGCGAATATATTTGAAAGATTACCATTTTGTAAAATTGTAATAAAACAAACAAAAAAACACAAAGGCAACTATACTCTTTGAAAATAAGTCCAGCTTTTATTACTGCTATCATTTGTAACATGAATTGTAATATGAGGTTTAAATATACAAGTTGGGGCAGTGTGAGATTTCAAAGTTTTGTGAGTAGTCACAGAATCGCCTTTTTTAACTGCAAAATTCAAATGAATTGTATAATCATATCTTAATCACTATTAATCAGCGCCCCATTATGATTCAGAGTTCGTGGCTATGTCGCAAACTCGCTCATTGCTCTTTGTGCTTCATATAATATCGACATGAAAAGAGTCTCTTTCTACCAAAACAGCAATTCATATGAAATGAGATCCTACTTAAGCACTCGGGCCCCGTCTCTACGTGTGCCTTGCTGTCATCATTAATTTAGCGTGATAAAATTTTGCATTGTGTATTGTGTTTGCTCTCTGTATCCATGTCTCTCAGTGCCGTGTTTTGTGCGTCTGTTCCTACTTTCATGAAGTCCTAGTCTTATGTGTGTTGGTTAAGCTTCTGAGAATATTACCTGCTGTACTGCTAGGCCGAGTTGCTATATATCCATGCGTGTCATGTCACGTTCAAGTATGAATAAACATTTTATTTTGCGAAAATTATCTGTTTGTTCCCTCTGCTCCATGTGTAATGTGCAATTTAACTGGATAATGTGCGAGTAATAAAAGCGATAAACAAAGTATATTACTCATAATACATTGCATACTTGATGATGATGATGTGCTATAGCTGAACTGTAATTAAGGAGCTGGCAAATGCTACAGCAAGTGGTTGCTCCTGGTGGTGGCAAAGATATAACACTTGGTTTGGTGGTTAATTATTAAAGTTTTTACAAACGTGTAGTCATCTGACACCCATGTCTGTTTCATATCCAGGTATTATTCTGGCATGTGTAGACATTATGAGCCCAACCAAACCCTTCAATTCACGCCAGCATTTTTCATTAGTCGAGTTAATGAAGGTACACGTATCTATCTATAAGCGCGTTTCTTCCTTATTTCTTCCCTACATAATATCCTATTCATTCTTTCCCTATTTCACGATATTCTACGTAACTAACATCACTTGCCTCTTTCTCCTCACTACGAAAGGAAGGCATAAACTTTCAGGACTAGCCAATTAAGCATATAATTAAAACAATATGGGTACAAAATATTGAATATTTAATTAGACGCATCCACATAATATGTAGTAGTAGATCAATGACTTCATTACTTTGTCTTTGCACACGCAACCTCAACTGTATCTTTAGAATTGAAACTTTAAGAAAACAGAATATTATTGTATTCATTAGGACTCCGTTCATATTCATACTGCTGGTTTAATCATACGTATTTACTCGTACGAACGCATTTAATTTTACATGGTATTTGAAGTTGAAGTTAAAGTTTTCTATAATACCCAATTTAGGTTGTTCCTTACTTAATTTGATTGCAATTTAAAATGTGTGGTTAACTGGTATTTTTGAAGTTCGAAATAGTACAGCGATACAACGTACAATAAGTAATACCGGAAGAAGACTAGCGTTTCCTTCAGTTTACTCCTATTTGCATGGCTCCTTCCTGTAGATTACACGTGTGTGGCCACTACGACTAAATTTGATAGGCTACTTCACAGCCATATGAATCGGAAATGCTGTCAACCCGTTGATGCATTTTTAGAATAACCTAAAATAACCGTTACGCTGCTTTGTTGCGTTACTGAAAAAATAGGAATGCATAACGTTACAAAAAAAATCATGTTTTTAGGGAGTAGCATGAGTATTAGCAAGAGGTCAATAAAACAAAGTTGTATTGGGATATAGATGAAAATTATACAACCGTTTTACACTTTATTATTGAACGGTTTGAACATGTTGGTTAGAACTGATATGCAGGTTTTAAATATGCGAGGAACTTTGAACATTTTGAATATACAATGGAAGTTCAACATCATACATCATTAAAATGCACTACCTGGTCATTGGCAACTTACAGTGAAAGAATGACCATTTCCAGTATCCGAGTACTCGGATTTTTATGTTATTTTGAGCGTCTTGCACACTACCTCTTTTACATTGCAAAAATGATGGACATCTGTCACTCATATTTTCACTTTGCATGGGAATCCGAGGGTTGTGAGCGTAATGAGTAGTCTGCAGATGATACTGTGGCTGCGAGCACTGCGTGCTCGGAGAAGCGTTAAAAGGGGGTCATTACCTAAGATTTTTTTTCCATTTTTTCATAGAGATCCTAAGCTGCTAAATGCTGCTTCTAATGATATATAGCCAGTGTCCTTCCTGTTCTGTATAAGTTCACAAGTTCATTTTATTACTTTTAAAAATCCCAAACATGCGAGGCTAGTGAATGAAGTGTGCCAAACCCATTAATTGTTGGTTTACATCGACAAATTATTGTGCTTCCATGCATGCTACGTTTCACTTTTTCCATAAGAAATGTGCAAGATGCGTTTTGTAAAAATCTTTAAATTATGTACATCCTTTTCCTTCTCTCACGCATTTATGCAATATTTCATAGATCGATAATGTATCAAAAAAGTTTCTCTAGTATTGATAACAGGATGCACCACACACATGCATAAATGTCAGGAATACTTATTGCATTTTTTAGTGATTAGAGAGGTCAAAAATTCTTCGATATCACAAAATTTGTCCACTCATTATTATTACTCGAATAGAAGAAGTAAATATTTCATACAGAAACTGCCCATCTGTTTAGGTTTTCTACTTCAAACTAAACCATAGAATAATCCGTAATTTTATTGAGCATTGTGTATTACGATACGGTACAACTTTTTAAACTAGTGTATACTAGGCATACATTTTTTTTAAATAATTGGTTTATTGGTATTGCATACATACGTCTTTAAACTATAGTGTTAGATAATATTAATAGAGCCAGTAGTGTTAGACAGTACTCAAACTATAAAATTTTCTATGAATTATTTCGAGAAAACGACCATGATCTTAAAACTGATCACAAAATTTAAATTTATCGTCGTGGGTTGGTAATAATTATGAATTATCCTCATCGCACTTAATATGCCAGTATGCAAGAGTCCAGTGGTAAAGCATTGCTGCTGTTCAACCAGGTGCCGGGGTGTCTTGCAAATGAGATAGAACACAATAAGAGGAGCCCATTTAGCTTATTCGAGTTAATTTCGGTTGGAATCCTGTAAGTACATTTGATTCATTTGATAGATTCATTTTTGGCTAAAGAGGATGATTTATTTACGAAATAATTTGCGTAAGAATCTTTGCAAGCAACATTACACTCAGTTTTTCTAATCCTGCTTCTATGTATAAACGCTGCGGTTGAGTTCAACGTTTGTAGAATCAAAACTTATGTATTACATGGCGTATCGCGAAAGATTTTGAAGACAAAAACCTACAAATGAAACCCGCAATATCTATTGACATTGGTACACAACACGGGTATGCTAACTACCAGCAGATAACTGGAGTTTCTTAGTTGATCTAAAACTTGTAATAGGTAGTTCGAAGAAAAAATCATGTCATGCCAAGCCACAAATTGGTAGAATATTGATAGATACAATCATCAACTAGCGAATAACTAGGGATGTTTTATGTTTGTCGCTGGGAGTACAAGTAGAATATGTCGGTAATTATGATTACTCCCTTCGTTTTTACCTAAAATCCTCAAAAAGTAATGATGATTACGTAAAAATGGTACAGCACAAGCACACCTCAACAACAACACCACAAGTGTATGAAGCCCTATTCTCAACACCCGTCCGTCTCATACGTCGGCAACGTCGGCTCCCTTCTTTTCACTTCTTATCGTTTCTTTTACAAACGGCAGAATGAGCAAAAGCTTCAGCCTCACCCACAAATTAGGATGGCCCATTTCCGGTGAAGCTGTCAGAATTACCACAAAATAGCTTTATCTTCAGCAACAACTTGATTGGAGTGGAGGTCAACGGTAGGCTTATACAGCTCATCTTGAAAAGAAGCAGTAGGAAAGCACATAAATCTAGCGTCTTTACCCAGAAAATTACATCACGTATCATCCTAAAATAGTCGCTCACCTTAAGTATACACACTGATACTAATGATAGTATATAGTATATGATATATATGATTATGCTGTAAGATGAAGAGAAATCAACAATTAAAAAATGTTGAAGGAGGTATGTTAAATGAAGACTTGACCTTGAAGAGATGAATTTTTTTTGGCAAATTGTGATTCTTTCAATTGTCATGTCGCATTTCTGATCTTTCTTTAACGTATAGATCATTTTTAAAGCATTGCATATTTCCATCAATGATTGACCAACTGCAAAAATCTCTCAAAGTTTGAATTTGAAATAGCTTGCAATGTACAAACATCTTACTAATTTCAATACTTTCTTGGATTGCAAGAAAAGCTATGAATAAGGATAACAATGGACAGATAAAAAATAAAAGTATGGTTGCAATCTGAGAATTGAGCACCTTCAAACTGTTAGCTTTTTTCATAATTTCAGGTTTGCTATAGATGGATGAAATACATTGAACATCTTCGTTCTTGATGGATCGACGGTATATCTGGATTTTTGTCTCAGACCGGGGCATCGTGATACACTCATAGCATTTACGTACTCAAACATCCTTATTTTGGAAGAGTTTTACAGTAGCATTATAGATTTCGTAACATGGTTTCCGTATAGGCTTCATAACGTAGTATGATATTTTTATATTAGCAGTGAACTATTATTTTAATTTTACTCCATTACTACTAACAAAAGTAGGACTGGCCTGCTGACAAAAGTTGGCACTTGGCACCTTGGTGCTTGAGTATGATCTCGAAGTTCTGTGTGATATGATGATTTCCAAAACTCCAAAGCTAGTAGTAGTGGAGAAGGATAAAATTTAGCTTTGCATGCAGCTCCTCAATTTCAGTGCAGAGCAATGCTCAATCCGAGTACCGATGCCACATGTGTGACTACAACTGCTCTCTGACTTCCACATTCCAAAACCTGTTGGCAATCTAACATTAAGACCTCTTGTTTATCCTAGCGGCCAGTAGAGGTCATATTAAGTGCTTCAACTTGTTTGAGGGTACTTTTTCTTCATTATTCTCTAGTCTCGGTCTCTAGAGACGAGCGTTCGTCAAGAAGAAAAAACACAACATAGCCCAGCCCAGATGACAGTCACATGGAATTGAATCGACCGACACTTTTCATCTTTACCATCTCTGACAATTTAAAGCTCGTTAATATTTTAACTAGTACGCTATATCCATTAAAATTATTTATACCTTTGTACGCTTATAGTCAGTTGCTTCCTAACAGTTAATTCTTTTCACTTCTTTCATCTTTTTGGGGCTAGTATTTGTATTTCTTTAACGAACGCCAATGATGTCCGCCCTTGCGTCAAATCGTAAGCAAGTAAGTATTAGTTAATAGTGCACTGATTTCTGATTTTTTGGTTTGATTAGATGTTACAAGAAACATTGTTCTAAATTCATCTATTTTATATTTCAGGTTTTGTCCATGTTTAAGCTTTTACTTCGAACTGGACAGCAAGTTTTTAATGAAGATTTGAAAGCAGTACAAGGTGTGAAACATACTATGATTTATAGCTAAAATGTTTGATAATTAATATATCCAAGCAGTCACAATGATTTATTATAATAAGCCCATGTCTTGTGTTTGTATTTCATTATTTCAGCTACTCGAGATAAGATCAAGACCGAATTTGTTAAACATAAATCTGAAAATGATCCAACCAAGGTTCAGGAACTTTTAAAAGTTGCGAAAGAATCGGAGGAAATTTTGCGAACAAAAGTCGTTCAAGTCAAAGAAGTTAGGCCCAACGTATATAGTAAGTCTCAATCTCAAAATATCATTTTATACTCTCATAAAATACAATCAAAACCGTTGCCATTTCATATTTGGTACATAAAAAGTAGAAAGTGAACTCAGGAAAAATATTTTTGCAGGGGTTAGACAGGACCACTTGAGAAACATTTGCGTAGACGCTAAGCGAGAAAAATGTGCAGATTGCACGTGTGGAATGTGATCTTTAAAAACGAACATATATGTGTAAATCTAGCAATGATTTGTAGATAAATACAATGTAAAAATACTTAACGATATGCAAAATGTTGTGTAGCTTTACTAATCACTCGTAAAACGTTCAAGTAACAAAACGATCTCGCAATAAAAAGGCAACTTTAATTGTCTGAAACGTAATTTAAAAAACAGAACTTTCCATTTCATATTTTCAAAGCATCAACCACTAGTTTTCCACTCCCAATGCCACATTGACTACCTTACCATCTATTATTTAAGTAGTTACATGAAATATTGCGGTTGGGGATTTTCAATTTGTATATGAAACCCAGAATTTCATCTTCAGAGTAGTTCAGAGTTGTAAAATATAAAATTTTTCTCAGCAGGGAGTAGTGATTCTGAGGACACAGATTCTTCATCAGAAGAGGAAAACGAGACTGAAGGTTTTAGAAATGAACATTTGATCAAACTTACTCCCCTTCAAAAAGCAATTATCACAGTAGGCTCTGGGTTATCATCATTTTTTGATCCTACAAGAGCAGGTAAAGTAATAGAGTATTCTTTACATATATTGAAAGAATGATCGGTGGGTGATAGCGATAAACTTTTAGTGGTTTTCTCCCCCTAATTCAGAAAATATTGCCACATTTGGAGAAATATCGGCTGGGTTGGTGCTAAATCGATTATACAGTAACATGATGAAGGACGAAGAAGGTCAAAGGATATTGCTTCAAAAGCCTAGAATTAACTCTAAGACTATAGACCTGAATTATTTATCTACTTTGCCGGAAGGCACTCTTGGTTGGGCGTATATTCAGTTTTTGACAAAAAATAAGGTTACACCAGACAGCCGTCTTCCAGTAAGATTCATCGAGGACCCGGAATTAGCGTACGTTATGCAGAGATACAGAGAAGTGCATGACCTGGTTCATACCGTGACAGGCATGCCTACCAATATGCTTGGTATGCCGACTGACAATACTATAAGTTATATATATGCCAAAGACAAACTATTGAAACATAGATCAAAAGTAAACTAATTAAAATGTTTTTCGTTTGATGCTTTGCAGGTGAAGTAGTGGTAAAATGGATCGAAGGGATTCAAACTGGTCTGCCAATGTGTGTCACAGGAGGTTTGTTTGGTGCTACACGACTTCGTCCTAAACAGCGTCAGCGTTACATAAACTCTCATTTAAAGTGGGCAATAGACGTTGGATTTACATCGAAACCTTTCTTGTATATATTTTACGAAGAAAGGTGGGAACAGTCTTTGAAGGAATTACAGTACCATATATGTCCCAAATTACTCACGCCCCCTTAACGCTTTATAGCCTGATTTAAATCTAATGTATTTCAAACTCCGTTTAAAAACATTGCAATCTATAGAGACATAGAGCAAAATTTCCAAGGCAAACGATTCAAATTTCGATTCTATTTTAAAATAGGAATATGATTTTGTAACATCACTCGACCCCATCAAACATCGATCATTGACTACAAACAATCATTTCAGATCAAATTATATTCTTTTACAACAAAATTTACAACAAAGTATAAAGACTATGCAATACAAATACGTACATGCAATTTACACATTTACTTCTTTATTTTTAACGTCTGGCACAAAGATACTTTGCCTCCTGTTATATTAAGGCATTAGCCATCATCAAATTATGGTCGATTTCGTAAAGATTAAAAATTAATTTGCACATTCTGTAATTATTGGCGATTGAAATTTTTTAAATGATTTTTTCATAAGCTCATAATGAGTTAAAAACATTTTGAGTTGAAATTAACTAATTTACAAATGAAAATATATTTTGATAGTAAAATAGACCAATGATGTAATACCTAATTTAAAAATAAAATGGCACTAGGAATTTTCGAATTCTTTGTTTTTCAAATGGTGGAAGATTAAATAACAAAAAAGTTGTTAAGATTTTACGTAATGTTTCTGATATCGTGTATTTGAAATGCATGGAATACTACTACTGGAGGAAAAGTAAATCAGAATGTGTTCTTATTTTTCACAAACTTTACTTTTGACTTGTGTCACTGAAATGATCAGTCGGTGTTTAGTACACAATCAGTAAAAGCACTTGGTTACAAGTTCGTGCATTTATTCACTGGCTT
>JAQIXW010003792.1:0-12555 GCA_034700685.1 Willowsia buskii | reverse complement strand
CCCCCTCCGGGAATTGAACCCGGGGATCCCACCACCTAGGTCCCAGCCCTTAGCCATTGGACTGGGATGCCTGCCTGATTATATATATTGTATAGAATCCGTTGCTTAAAGCCGGGGATTCTGATATGCAGAAAGTCTGACTATTTTTGTCGCATTTTTAATGCTCTGAAGCATTAACCAGTATATTTTAACTAATTAAAGGCGGCTGGAATTGTAGCAACGTAAAGAAAAATTTACTATATTAAATTTTATCTTGGGGTTTGCGAAATTTTGATGATTTTAGGCAATTTTCTCTATGTATTTTTGTCCATTTATGCGAACTCCATTCTCTTCTGTAATGAGAAACTTCACAGTTGACATAGCACTCTCATCAATTAATTTATTTAAAGTAATCTCAACCGGCTGGAGGCAGCATAGATTATTTATAAAAGTTAAACAGCGTTGGAGCTCACAATGCGAAACTATCGAATTATGAAATCTTGTAAAGTATAAAGTAAATCCTCACATGATAACACGAGTACCGCGATGATAATGACTGATAAGCTTTCTATCATTCGGCTTTTCAAAGAGCAATGAGAACTGGTGCGCTGCCAGCGCCTACCTCGACAAAAGCATGAGATCTCACTGAGAGAACTGCACCCTCCAGAAGTGAGCGTCCCTCTCCCTCCAAGCGCCAAGCAAATTGAACATTCTATGGAGAGAATTATATCACCGTTCCATTCATGTGTCCCTCCACGTTGATAAAGGCATAATCATATTTTCAAGGCGACATTGGAATCACGAGTAATGTGTAATGAAAACTGTCATTGAAAAGCTCACTGCGAATCTGCTTGTAAATTTCCATCCGAATAGTTGAATCACATCCTCCAAAGCTCAGAAACCCCTCGGCTTCCGGACCGCTCACAAACGGAGGAATTAATGACCCGACACATGACTGGCAGGCTAGCTCATACATCTATTCCTGTGCATTCGCTATTTCTCTTTAATTTGGCTATTCATTTTTCAATTCCCAACATTCTAGAGGGGCAGCTGGATGAGGAAAGCCATGGATGAAATCAAGTCGGAAGGACAATTTTTAGGTTAATTTAATTTTATAATTTTTGAATTTAGAGTGAGTGTTGAGAAATGCGTTTTCACTCCCAATTGATTATTCAATCTGAATTCAAAAAGTAAGTGTACAGTTTTATTGCTCTCATGGTCCTATTTGTATATGAGAAATAGTTCAAAGACTTAATCCTTACGCTACTTTAATATTGTTATTGACGTAAACGGATTATATTGAATCTTTGCGCTTCATTTAACTTGAAGTTTGGACACTTACAAAATATGCAGTAAATTGCATATGTATTCATTTTTCATACATTGCAGTCTCCTTCACAATTCGATTCCATATTTCTTCTATTGATACATCTGTGTTCAAAAAAGCATACAAAAAATAGATAAAAATTTGAACAGAACTTACATTAATCCTTTTACACATAATTTTGTACCGAGAAACTATTTAAAAAAACTTAAATTTATATTTAATTTACTCTGACCCCGCATTCTGCACTCCGGAGACTGGAGTGATTGAACTGCAATAAAATTTATTTATAAAGTTTTTGTTTGGGCTGAAGAGCCTTTTTTTAAATGGGGAAAGGGGAAAAATATTTGAATATCTGGAAGTTGAGTTGAAATTCAAGCAAGTTGTCAGGGAGGAAAGAAATGTATAGTTTTCCTGAGGAGAAAAGAAAGATTGAAAGAGGCACATAAAAGCAGTATGCAATAAGGATTCCCCAAACCGATTGGAACTATGTGAAGCAAAAAAATCCACAAAAATAGCTTAAATTCACTTCATGAAATTTTTTATTACGGTTTTCGAGATTTAATACAAATTTCACATGTCATTTCTCAATCAAGTTAATAAGAAATTAAAAGAACAGGAAATTTACCTTTGCTGTCTGTAGAGAAATCGTGCTCACAGAACATAAAACGTAAACGGCTTCGCGTAATACCATATGTTCAAAATATTGGTTCATCAAATCTTTTCGTCTTATAGGTGAGGTTGGCATTCAAATTTCCTGGTATTTAAAGATTTGGATGAACAAAAGCGGCAGCCAGGAAAGAAGTAGAGTCTAAAGGTACCCAAAAAGCCGTCGAGATAAAAATAAGAGCGAAAAATGGAAGACGTTAAACCCCGCTATCGTGTTAACTCTCTCATGGCTGTTTCTACTAACTTTTAATTTGAACATGGTTGTTGGTTGCGACTTGTCACTGCCCTGCGGAAGTAACTAGTGTCATGTGAACCCTAGATCATTTTTAAATTTTAACCGAAAAGGCTTAGCCCTGTCATTGAAGAGATGTGCTTCCTGAATCCGCTTTATTCTTCATGTCCACAACACCAAGCTCTACTTTTATTTCTGTAAATACTATCTCTTCCTTATTAGGCTATTAAATAGTTGCATCTCCGGTATTTACTCAATGTGGTAGAAAAATATTGCTAAATAGAAGGTAGGATAGTAGGATTTGGATGTTCATTTAATTGACTCACCTTGTTACCACGTTTGAGCAATTGGGGGCTGTCTCAATGCTCCCCAAAAGTTATTGGGATTCAATAATGAAATCATAAATAGCCCAATATAATTTGAGAATAAATTGATATTTTGAGACGTGCCTTTCCGTGGATTCGGATATGCACACACTTTCACTATTTTAAATTGATTTTCAAGAATGCTTCAAAGCATGAATACCTGTAAAGCATGGTACCCTTAATAAGGATGTGTGCTTAATGGCAGATAGTTCACTATACAAGATGATCGAAACACCCCAGCATACACCTTCCCCCATTCACCTGCAAGAGCTAGGTAAGGGGTAAGAATAATGATCTCAATAAATGAAGAAGACAAATCTGCAAAATTAAATATGAGTTTCATGTGACCCCATAAATCCTACTTCTTGTGAGCTAATAAGAATTAAATATGTAATTGAAAAAGTACATGGAATTTTATTAATTTTATAACCATTTTAAAAAGAATCTTGCTTGAAAATTTTGCCAGATCACTTTCTTCTGTTTTCGTGTCGGTGTAAACATTTTTAGATTTGTTAGTGTCTAGATAATGGAGGATTTCAATGGAAATGTTGGAGGACGTAACACCGGCCTTCGCGAGAGAAAAACTTTATTTTAGCGTGGTTTCTTAAGTATCAAATGTAAAATTGGAAAGGTGTTTGTGCATTACTTGTCCATCAATTATCAAAACCTTACCTAATGGATAATCGGACTTTTTTGAATCTATTGAGTAAATACGTAATAAAATTATAACAATATTAACAACCAAACAGACTTCAAATTTTCCTGCACAATCTTAAAAATCCTTCGACGCAGGAACCTGCAATGGAATTAAATATCAAGATAACGAATAATGTGTCATAAGTCGTGATTCGGGAATTCGTTTGAATTCAAAATTCATACGAATTCAAGATCCAACCTGGGATGCAAAATCTCTCCGTGTGTATGGGTAAAAACACTTGAATAATATTATAGATAACAATCTAAAAAACATGTGCCCAATAAATTTCATTCAAATATGAAGTCTTTTCATTTTTATATTATTCATGCTTATTTCTCCTATGGGAATGTTGGTGGTGTCTGAAAAAGCATGAGTCTCAATTCTCCCGAATGCAAATTAATTCACTCAAATGTTAAAAACTATAAGAAAAGTAAAAACTTTTACATGAATTTTGAAATTTGCCCAGCGGCTATTAAACTAAAGTAATCTGGGACCTGCAAATGTAGATGTCCTCAATTAATAAATTTTATTCGACAAAATTTGTTAATTTTGGATCTGTTGGATGCACATTTGCAAATATGCAAGAAATAAAAATTAAACGGAGTTGAGACGTGCTCACTCACACTCGCGATAAAACTACGTGGATGAAAAAACATGGAAATATTGATGAATACACATTTACAAACCCGGACATGGTATTTTTCAGGGATTTTTTTTTCGATTCTCAGGGATTTCAAGGAAATCGTTTTTTGTCAACAGGGACGGGGTTTAAATCTTCAGGAATTTGATTAGAAAAAAGATTTTCATGGATTATTAGGGCAGCTCAATCAGGAACTTAATTCTTAGATTCGGGGACGAATGTAAGAATTTAAACTTCCGTAGAAGCCATGCCATGTGCGTCTCAAGTCAGTTCGAAAATCTTCATTATTCATTTCATAAAGCTTAGCTTTATAAGAACATCCCAGCTAATTAAGCATTCGAAAACAATAAAATATTTTGAACTGGTTTCCATGTTCATTTTCTTGATGACAATCAAAGCGTGGTTTATTTGATCATGCTAGTAACTAGCAACATAGCTAACTAGTCATGTTTTCATGAATATGAAATCGTTAAAAAATTTCATGTGAACTGATTGAATTTGAGGATTTGTTACAATAAAAGTAATGTGTTTCAAATGTAAATCAATATATAAGTTATGTGAAACATGAGAATTCACAAAAATAGCTAAAATTCAATTTATGATTTTTTTCATTACCATAATTGAGATTCCTCAACACAATTGTCTCAAATTAATTCCTGCAGAAATTCTAGATGTTGCAAAGATTTTCATCTGATCTGTGTTCTATGAAAACTAAACATACTATAATAAAAATTAAACGGAGTTGGGGTCAAACCATCGCATCAAAATGTTTGGCCATCCAATTTTTCAGTCATCGGCTTGGTTAGAGTGCTAATTCCTTGTACTCAAAGGTTGATAAACTGAAACAACAACAATAAGCTAAGCAGAATCTCATATCAAAATGAAATAATAAAAATTCTAGAACAAACAGAGTTTTAATTGCAAAAAGTGAGATAATTTGAATCCCATTATTTGCACATGCAAAGATAACTTGTTTCAAATGAACCCAAAATAGTTTTAAAACATTGGTTGTAAAAGCTTGGAACAATTATTAGAGAAATGTGCTAGCTGAATCCGTTTTATTGTTCACGTTCACAGCACCAAGCCCTATTTTCATGTCTAAAAAGTAATATCTCTTCGTTGTTAAATTGAAGAGGAATGCATCCCTAGCATCTAGTTGGTGCGGTAGAAAAATTTGCTGAATAGAATAATTTGAATGTTCAATTTATCGACACTCAAAAGCACAAAAAAGTTTGAGCAATTGGGAATTGTCTCAAATCTCCCCAATTCAATTATTGATTTTGAAATTCGATGAAATCATAAATATTATAAAATTATCCAGCCCCTTGACAACAAAAAATGATAGATTTTAAGGTGCTACGTTTTGTTGATCGGGATAGGCCTAAGCTATGCTTTTACTTTTACTATTTTAGATTGATATTCAACACTATTTTGAAGCAAAGAGAGAAGCAACCTTTTCTCGTTCCAAATATTTTAATTCTGTATATTGCAGATTCAGTTCCTTTTTCGTTAGCTTAAACTTCTGCTACAAAAATTACTAATTGACCTATATAATCACAGGGAAAAATATTTCTCTAAACCTTGTCCAAAGCTTTAAAAAATGTGAGATAAATATTCCATTAATTTTTACTGATGAAACAGATAATTAATTAGGATTCTGTAGATTTAATTGGGAGCTTGGAGGGTCATAAATCACAATGGTACCTGGGGATGAGTCTGTGTCCCCTAATGAGTAAAATTACAAACGAGCACTTTTCCAATTATTTTTGTATAGGAATTCCGGACTTAAATCAGTGCTGGAAGTGCAGTTGGTCATTTGATCCACTCCAAAATCTGAATAAGTATACAAACGTATCTGATGCTACTTTTCACCAACTCACTTTTTTTCTCATGTCCAGCTAGAAATATAGATTTTTGTTTTTAATGTAACGTATCTTCGAATCCAATCAATTCAACTGAGGAGATATCAAATAGTTTAAAGTACTTTCGTTTTTCATGACACGATTTCAGGTATGTTGACATTAAATACCATAGCAGGCTCGTGTGTACAAGGCAAATTTAAGAAATATATCTTAAAACCTACACCACGAAAAAATATTGTCTTGTGAGTAGTCCCTAATCCGCTTAACGTTTTGGCGTGTGAGTTTGGAGGTACCAATAAGTCAGATCCAAAATTTCTTGTTCATACAGATATCCCAAGTTATACTCAAGTGCCGGAAAGAAATTTACTTTCACACTTTCAGTACTTTCACCTATTACTAGTAGTTGATTAAAATATTCTATAATCTCAATATGTTTTGTGAAAAATGGAGATTTACATTTCTGCAGATTCCGCCTTCCACCTATCAATAATTGGAATACAACCCAGGTATTAATGCTTTAAATCATTCTTTCATCATCAGATAAATCTTGTATTTTTAAATGTAATCAAATGCATTTTCATTACTAATTTTTTTACCCTATTCGGAATAATTTTTGAATGAAGATCTACTAGAAGGGCAGGCGTATTCGCGAACACTCACTCTAAAATCAGAAATGATTTCTTTGTCTCACTTTCAACAATACACTTACTCGTAGTTAGTTAAGTTTGTAGATTTTATGTAGTGCTTTGCAACATTCTCGAAAATGAATAAAAGCTAAATTTTCATGACATTAAATTGAATTCGTTATTCCTTTTAGTCTCATGGTTGATTCAATTTTTATGGATTCTCAATAGCTTCTGGGGAGAATGGAAGCATGTGACCTTATCCACACATAAAACTCGCGTCTCTCCATTGATTCCAAATTTTTAATGTTTTATTATTATGAATGAATAAGGTTACAGATGGATTCGGATTACAGAGAAAATCTGAGCGCCATTCCTTTACAAAACATTTCTGATTTTCAGGAAGCTGAACTGAGCCTTGTTACATTTTCCTGCGTTTCAAGAAATTTTAAGTAAAGTTACTTTCCAAATGTTTCATTTCAAAACATTATGTGTCAGTTAAGCACATTGATTCCATTTGATTTTTGATCTTGATGTATTCTAATTAGAATTCCCGAATGTACGATAGAATATTTTTGATTTCATTGAATCCCAATAGCTTCGGGGAGAATTAAGACACATTCCATTTTTTTAACTTTTCTGGTAATATCTGTTGATTATTGAACATCCAGATTATTATATTTAGCAAAACTTTTCTACCTCCCCAACCAGATGTCAAGGGTTAACTGTTCAGCGTAATAACAAAAAGATAATATATTACTTTTTAGAATCAAAATGAGAATTTCAAGTTCTACTTCATCTTCACAAGTAAGCAAAAATTAGATATATGCGAATCCACAAATGCATTTTCTCTCCTTTTGTCATTTGAAGACTCTACATACTTTTTAGCTCTCATTTCTGTTCATCCAAATGCTTACTTAAGTACAATGAACTTTTCACTTCAACCACACGGATGACAAAAAGTTTGGAAGAGTATGTTTGTATGGCTCGACTCGACTCCGTTTAAATTCTATTTTATGTGTATATGAGTTGCATTGAAAACAGATAACTTCTTCGACACCGTGATATTTGGACATGGTTATCCACAAGAAACATCAACAAGACATAGGGTTTCATTTCGGATAGAAGAATGCTAGGGGCTACAAACGCTTGTCGTGTTGATTTTTTGTTTTGTTGAATTTTTGTTCGTGAAATCCGGAAGATTTTGTGATTACAGTATGATGTGATTTTCTCTCTTTTCTTTCCCTATGTTTGTTTTTTTCCTATCTATCACTCTATTGTTTGCGTCCAGTTCCTCTGTTGTATCATTAGCTATTGTACCTGTAAAACTCATACCCAGCATAGTAAGTTAACAAGGCACTGGAGTTAGCTTAATTAACAATTTTGTGGCAAAACCAACTGTGCTTATTACTGATCTATCTTAAACTAGACACACAAATGTGGAACATAAAATTTAAATGGAGCCGGGACAAACCATTTAAGCATTTTTCTCCATCGAATTTTTTCGTCATCAGAGCTATAATTTTGGATGAGTTTGGTGTGTAAAATTCTTTCCGGTAATCTCCATCCTTAACTCTCCAAAGCACACTCCAGTTCTGAAATGGAAAACAAAACGTAGATGGGGCTCTCTATGCGACATCAGCGTTTTTGCATTTGAGGACTCCTACATAATATTCCTATTGTCTTATTTAAAAAACTAAATTGTACCAATCAAAATAGTTTGCACTATAAATTACTCGAGAATTAAAGCAAAAACGGAGTCACAAAACAAGTGTTCAAAAAATTAACAAGTTAATAAATGTAATTTAAATTCTGTTCTGTTTGGTATTAAAATGTCATTTAAATTTGTTTAAACATCACTTGTGTTGATTGATCTTGATTAAGGTCGTTGACTGTGACGATAACGAATCTATCGCGATGCTAGGTATGCTATACCTACAATCTACTGAGATGCCAAATCACTGATAAGACATAAGACAGGTTTAGTTCATTGATAAGTCTTTATTAATAACTAAACCTAAACTATCAAGTACAAAGTTGCTACTTGTCAGCTCGACCACACGACTACTACTGAACTGACTCTACTCTCAGTGTACATGCACAGACAGACCTGAAGCATGCACACGCACTCAAATATTGCCACGTACAATATTACCCCATCCCATTGACTTCAGTAACCCCTCGGCTTCCGGACCGGGAAATAGGCGAAAATTATGACCCCGAGACATGCATGGTAGGCTGGCTTTCTTTTGTGTCATCTTTTTGAATTTCGAAATCCTAATTTTTTGGCGGAGAAAAAACTTGTGAAAGGGAAAATGAGTTTTTGGAATGGAGGAATGTAATGCATAATATTTGGAGAAGAAAAGTGAAAGTGTGGGGAAAGAGAATTTTAGGTTTTGTTAAATGGAGTGTCGCTAAAATCAGAATAAACCAAGATTCTCATGTCCGCCTGAATTTTTTTTCTTAGCACACCCAGCAAGTGTACAAAAATTATAGGCTCCGACTAATTTATAACTCGAAAATATTAATCAAAATGATTTAATTATGCAAGTTCTACTCACTTCCTTTTTGTGCTAAAATACTTCACCTTATTTAATTCAGAGGCTATTGACTATCTGTATCTATCGTTGTCTAACTACGTTTTCCCTCTGCCACTATCTCCTAAAATAAACTACTCCTATAAACTCCTATAAACTAAAATACCTACTTAGTGGAGTGAACATTATCAATCCAGGACCCATCTTGTGTTATACTTGTGGTAAAGCTGGAAGAATAAACCAGCAAGCAATTTCTTGTACAAAATGTAAAAAACACTTTCATAGAACATGTCTCAACATACACACGACTAAGTACAAAGAAATAATTCTCAATCCTAAATGGACTTGCGACTTATGTGATATTAAACCTGACAAGTGTGTTATATGCAACAAAGTGAACAAAAAATGCCAATACAGAACATGCACATCGTGTAATAAGACTACACACAACACTTGACTCAAAAAGCAAAACCCTAAGTTTAAATGTGAAAATGTAACATGGACATGTCCAACATGCACAGCAGAGGCTGAAGAACTGAACATTTCCATAACAGACCAAGATTCCAACTTGAAGCTCAAGTTGAAGGGAATAAGTATTGGACATTTAAACATAAGAGACTTACTTTCTAGTAATAAGAAAGATGACATTACACAGATAATACAAAGCGGACCGTTTCATATATTTTGTCTTACAGAAACTTGGTTACATAGTGCTATAAATACAAATGAAGTGCACATCAAGGGATACAACACATTCAGGCTTGATCGGCCTAACATTAAAACATACCGTGAACGTGGAGGTGGTCTACTGTTATATATTAAAGATGACTACGACGTGACACAAATAGACTACCAAACCACAGGAACTGAATTATTACATGTCGTCATCTCAAAGCAATACCTCAAAACTATACACATTGTGTTAATCTACAAACCACCAACTGTGGGAATAAAGTACTTTCTTAAATCCTTAAAAGAAAAACTTGAAGAATGCAAAAATCATGAAACATACATTTTTGGCGATTTTAACATTGATCATCTAAAATATGACACAACACAACGAGAATTAACAGAACTAATGAATGACTATAATTTTGTGCAAGTTATCAAAAAACCAACACGCACAACCAATACATCATCATCTTTAATTGACTGTTTATACACAAATGAACCTAAGCTGAACAAAGTTAATGGTGTTGTAGAATGCACACTATCTGACCATGATTTAATATACACTGTTAGAAAAAAGCTGAAAACTCCGAAAAGCCCGCACAAAACAGTAACAATGCGATGTTTCAAAAACACAGATAACGACAAAGTAACTAAGATGATAGAATCTGCACCATGGTGGAGTTTAGAACTGAATGAAAACCCAAATAATAAATATTTGATGTTCGAGCAGATAGTTAAATACATTTTAAATGTGCACGTTCCGGAGAAGAACATTCCTTTAAAAACAAATAAGAAACCATGGATAACCCCGGAGTACGAACAAATTAGCAGAAAAACGCGACAAATGAAGAAGATGTTTCTCAGGCAAAAATGTGAGGATAATTGGATCAATTATAAAACATGCAGAAACCAGGAAAATGCCTTAAAACGCAAACTGAAGTATTTAGCGATAAAAAAGTTTGCAAGGGAATCAGGAAATGAATCAAAGACCTTGTGGAGAATTCTAAACTCTGAAGTAGGTCGATCAAAACATGAACAAAATCTTCCAAATCTTGAAATAAGTGGACTAGTGATCTGTGATCCCAAAGCAAAACTGAATGAATTGTGTAAACACTTTACACAAAACAGAGACAACGATTGCATCAAAATTCCAATGATAGAAATATCTCCTGAACATGATGACGACAATTTACTAACCGAAATCCATGTGTCAGAGGAAGAAGTGATTTCTACTATTAAAAACATGAATTTCAATAAACCGGCCGGAAGTGACGGAATACCACCTAAATTTTATAGTAGGTTTGCAACAGAAATTGCGCCCTATTTCACAACAGTAATTAATGAAATGCTGAAATGTGGTGAGTATCCAGACAGCTTAAAAACAGCACTTGTTCTTCCACTATATAAACAAAAAGGTGAAAAGTCAAGTGTTCGAAACTATAGACCTATCTCGATCTTACCAGCGGCTTCAAAAATAATAGAAAAAGTGCTATCAGACAAGCTGACTTACTATCTCGAAACAAATAACATAATTGCTAACCAACAACATGGTTACAGATCGTGTAGGTCGACTCAAAGTGCTACATTAGTTTTAACTGATGACATCAAAATAGCAGCAGACAACGGTGATATTACTGGAGCAGTATTTGTTGATTTCGAGCAAGCTTTTGACAAAATACAATATGAAAGGCTCCTGAGGAAAATGTACAACTACGGAATTCGAGGATCAGTTCTAAAACTACTACATTCTTACTTCTCAGGTAGGAAAATCATTGTTCAAAAAGGGAAAGAAAAATCTGATCCGTACAATATGATACAAGGAACGCCCCAAGGAAGCTCCCTTAGTTCAAATACCTTCTCATTGTATATTAACGATATTCCTGAACTATTCAAACAGTGTCTAAGTTTATTTTATTGTGATGATCTTGTTTTATACGCTACTGGGAAAAGTATGGATGAAATACAAGTGAAATTACAATCAGATTTAAATGAACTAAATAACTGGTGTAACCTTAACAGTATGAAAGTGAATGTATCAAAAACTAAATGTATGATCTTCAGAACAAACAGGCGCACTAAGAAAGAACAATTGTTTTTAAAAATTGATAAAACGCCAATAGAAAATGTAACAGAATTCAAATACTTAGGTTTACTCCTTAATGAGTCGCTTAATTTTGAAGATCACTTCAATTCTGTTTGTAAAAATATGACGAGCAGATTTTATTTACTCAATAGGTACAAACAATATTTCTCATATAAATGGAGAAATATTTTTACGACTGCACTCATACTTTCTTTACTTGACTACTGTATTCTAGTATGGGGCAATCTACCTGAAAATAAAGTAAAACGCATAAATAGATTAATACATAAATCAACAAAAATAATATTACCATGTAGAAACTTTTTAAAAACAAAGCTTGATGCAATTGACAAAATGAATTGGCTCCTTCATGATGAAAGATTACAAATGTACACATTAAACTATATATATAGGCATGTTAAACTTGAGTCTTCATTAAATTCTTGTTTTGAATCGTTTGAACAAAGAGTTTGTACAAGAGCGTCAAGACAGGAAAATGACTTTATCGTTCCAAAAATGAACAAAGACATAGGACAATCCACTTTTATGTATAGAGGTATACTATTATGGAATAAATTACCAAATGAAATCAAAATAATAAAAAGTATTGGAGAATTTGACTGTCAAGTTCGAAGACACATAATTTCTCAAAGATTGATAGATAATTGTTATTTCTAAATTTGTGAATAATAGCTATAAAAACCTGAAATTATAATCACATTGATGTATTATGCTAATGTTTACTGTAGTTTGCAGTTGCTTGGATGGATGAGTGAATTATCTGAATGTGATTCTCTGAATGGCTATACGACTGGGATAAAACCCTTAAATGTGTAAACATGTCGGTAGGTGATGGAGAGACACTTTGGAGA
>JAQIXW010003791.1:0-12555 GCA_034700685.1 Willowsia buskii | reverse complement strand
ATATGTCATGGATATATAGTCTATGGAATGTGTATGGACGCTTGTAAGCGTGTGAGGGTATGAAGCATCCCGCTACACATAAACGTAAAGCTTCTTGATATCACACAGAAATCATTTAAAGCTTTCCTTCCATTCCACAGAACCTTACGATTGCAGATAGCCAACTTCATGTTATACATATTATTACAAAATGTTTTGTTTTCTACGTCGCATCAATTTCAAGCCAGTCTATTAAATCAATAAGTTGCATTGTGCAAAGTCATATTTTAGGATTTTTTAGGGACATGCATTTTCTCATTTTCTACATGTTTCTTGCTTTTAAGATCCTTCATAATTATTCATTTTTTATAACAATTTGAGCAAAATATCAACAGAAATTGTTATAAGAATCGTTACTAAGTTTTTTGGTAGAAATGAGGAAAGATGATCGTTAGTAATGGCAAAAAGGTCTTCATTACCATCTTGCTCTCAAATCGCTCCACCAGTTCCGTAATAACTAAAGTACAACATTAATCCTGATTATGGAATGCACACTTACATAAAAGCTGGAGACACCCATTAATCCAGTAAAAACCTACCTTACACGTATTACGCTTCTTTTTTTGTAATTTAGATAAAAGTTATGCCACGTAACTATGATTCCTTATAACATGGCGGTGAATGTATGCATACATGTCTATTTCTACAGACCTGTGGAGCAAAAACTCCTGCTGTGCTGTCCTGCCGGATTTCACTGGAGGCAATTTTACCATTGGTGCACGAGTAATATAAATTCGTTGTGAAACTAACAGTTCACCGTAAGAACATATAACACTGGAATAGGCAGAACTATCATTCAAATGAAATAAAAAGCACCGCTTTGCATTCGGGTATACAATATTTGAGATTAGCTCAAAGATTCTGCCCCAGAACTAAGTTTGGAAAAAATTGCGATAAATAAAATCCATGATTCTAAACATGCTTTCTATCTACTGACAAAATCTCAATGTAAGGAATTTCAAATGTAATATAGACCCGGTGATCATGAATATTT
Source organism: Willowsia buskii (assembly GCA_034700685.1). Classification (NCBI taxonomy): domain Eukaryota; kingdom Metazoa; phylum Arthropoda; class Collembola; order Entomobryomorpha; family Entomobryidae; genus Willowsia; species Willowsia buskii. The sequence goes on along the minus strand of JAQIXW010003791.1, from coordinate 11,522 downwards.
TACAAAGTAACAGCTCGAAAAACTTTCAAGACTTGCTCATCTAGAATTTTATTTCTGAAAATACTCGGTTAAATTTTTTCCTACCATTTTAATTAGAAATTCAGTTTTTATTACATATAAGCATCGAAACAACAAAAAGTACATGACCAATTGTTGATAGTTTCATAATTATTAGAATAAATAAACGAAGAAAGGATAGATACTGGTAATCCGTTATTTATCTGAGAAACTCAGACCATTACCATGTTATTTTCCACGTGCTCCATCAATTTCATAAGAGTACAACATTAAGCCTGATTATGGCATTTATGCTTACATGAAAACTGGAGACTCCCATTAATCTCGTAACGAGCTACCTTACACCCATTACGCTTCCTTATTTTTTTTAACCCAAAGCCACATAACTTTAATTCGATATATGTAACCTGACTGTTGGTGCATACGCTAAATATTCCTGCTGAGCTTCATACCGAGTAAATTTCATCCATAACAGATTTCGTTAGATTTCTATCTTTCTTCAAATTTCTTACCCCAACTCCAATTAAAATGAGAAAAAATTAACTACCGGACTTGAGTTGTATTATTTCAAACCAAAGATCTCAAGTCAATGTAATACAGACATAGTAAGCAGAAAGTTTAAATTTTCGAGTTAATACTTATCACATTTGTATTTCAACGGATAGTTAAACAAAACGGAATAAATTTGCTTCACAAAACAAACCACACCTGTGACATAGATACTTTTAGATACGTACTATTTTCTATTTATTTCAAATACGTTAACCCAACTAATTTTCCTGCTGCGAGGAATAAGCCAGATCGCCATCTGCACTGCTGCAAAATGAATTCATTAAGTTTAATCGTTTATGTTCCGTTATTTTTGTTTGTAACGTCGTTACCACAAAATGAAAAGCTTTGCAAGAATCCCTCGCTAAAAAACTTTCTAAAAAATCTCGTCGACTTAATCGATCTCGAGCCCATGAAGTACGAAATATTCTTTTACTCTGTCGATATCGACGAGTGTGAATTTTTGATGAATGGTGCTCGCAAATTGGTTTACAATAATTGGTTGTATGGATATACCGCTGCAGGAATTGCACACATGTTCGTTAACGCAAAGGATTTTCCCTTTCGACACATGCAACCTTCTCATCTTATCATATCTGCTTACCCAAATGGTACAATGGCTCAGAAAAAAGTACCGCTCTTCTATCCGCTCAAACAGTTCTCAATGCATCCAACAACAATGTACGTGTTTGTAAGCGCCAATATTTCTCTTAATCTTGAGCCTCGAAATGTTGAAAATCTCTATCCTGAAATGTTTTAAGGTTCCTGCACTTAAAGTGATCGTTCGTGCTGTAATTCAAGAAGGAAAAGAATCACTACGTTACGACACATTCTGCAATGGATATTGCCTACCTCAAGAAAACTCAGGTGTAGCAAACGTCGCTCTAGTTCGGAAAATTCTGAAACCGAAAGAATTCCACAAATCGGTAACCTCGCAAGCCAACCAGAGAAAAGTTGACGCATTACTGGATTTAGTTTTTGTTGACTACTTGGATCACAATAGAAATGACACTGGTCCTTGTTTGAGAGAGATTTTTACAAAAAGGCTATTCGGCCGTTGCTCTCAAAGCATGATGACTTCTCTCGAGGTTTTCAAGCACCACAACATGACGATGAACATGCTTTCTAAGTTTGATGATTTAGATTTGTTGAGTAAAAATGAATTACAAAAGCAATACATAGAGAGTGCAACATATTGGATGCCGCAAATCGACAGGCCTTTCTACTTTCGACTAACAGGGTTTCGATATATTGGACAGGTAACTGAGGACTTGGTATATTGCCATTCCCGATCGGACCATGACAGTTTTCTAAACTTTGAGGTATGGATTAACCCATTTCCTCTTCACATTTGGGTTTTGCTGCTGCTCAGTGTAATCCTAATGCTCACTCTTGTAATTCGCACGACCAGAGTGGAAAGCAACATTAAAAAATGCATGGACGTTTTGAGTCCACTCTTGGGCAACTCATCACCCTGGTATTTTTCTAAAGTCAAAATGTTCATAATTTTCGAGGTATTTGGACTGTTTGTGAGCCAGTTCTATGGAAACGGAATCACAAGTTTGCTCGTAGTTCCAACGGAGCCAATTCCCCACAGCACCTTAGCCGAAATTTTGAATTTCGGGTACAAAATTATGCTACCTTCATTCTCATCAAAAATACCTTACGCAGTTGTGTTTGAAGAGAAAGGAATTTCACAGACTTTCAGCAGTAGTTTTGGGGTTAGAAATGTAACAGGTGGGTATGATGGCATTGCTGAGCAGATGTTGAACAAAGGCATGGATCTAGCCAGTGAAATTGTGCCCGAGCGCTACTGGATTTTCGAGTGGATGCTCAGGAGAAAGTATCCCGAGAAAAAGATTAAGTGTCACACGCTTCCCGAGTATTTATTTCGATACCCAAATATTTACGATATGTACACTACCAACAGACACTGGCTTGCCATAACATACTCAAAAGTTTTGGAAAGCGGCTTGATTGATTGGTGGAATCGATGGAAGAATAATGTAGATTACTTGGGGTTCAATGCTGACTACCCGAATGCCTACTCAGGGAAAACTGCAACGAAAAACGAGCTGATTGATATAAGAAGCATTCTTGTAATATTTATATCTTGGGTCTCTGCTATGGCTTTGAGTGCCATAATATTTTCATGCGAATTCAAAGGTAAACAGTTAGCTAAATTTGCACACAATTTGATTCACAAGGAAATCATTCCAAATTTCAAAATCGCAAAGTATTACTTCAGATTCGTTTTAGCAAGTTTTAGAAAACGCAAATGGTGTAAAATAACAGGAAATACAGGCTCTAAAACATATTTTTCAGAAGGTATTAGTCCAGTCACAAGCCATCAAGTTAACTAATTGTAAACCGTTTATTTTATTGTTGCATCATGCATTTGTATTGTAATGTACTTATTTAGTATAAGTCCAAATTGTTAAGTAAAACCCGAATGCGCTTTCATCAGGAAAAATTGAAACGATAAACGAGCTGATTGATATGAAAAGCATTCTTGTAATAGTTATAGCTTCGATTTCTCTTATGATTTTGAGTGCCGTGATATTTTTATGCGAATTCAGAGGGAAGCAGGTAGCTAAACTTGGATACAATGTGATTTACAGGCAAATCCATCCATGCCTCAAGACGGCCAAGTTTTGTCTAAATTTTGTTTTATCAAAATTACGAAAATTTAAATAGTGCAAATCACTTAACGTCACGTTGCAATGCATTTACATTTTAGCAGTAAGAAATACAACATCCAAAACATACTTTCAAGAAAGTATTTGTCCAAACGATAAACACAGTCCATAATAATAGCAATATTCTTAAGTGAATTCAAAAAGAAACAATCTACTAAAACAGCAAATTAACTAATTGTAAACCTAGATTCGTTTTCGTTCACCAACTACTATGACGTTGAAGTGTCCACTCTGCTTACCCAGAAATCTATGCTTTCCCACCATGGAACCGGAGCAGAATTCGCACTACTCGTCGACAAAGATATTATCATCTACGATTTTAACATGACTCAAGCGGACTGCTTCATTCTTCCAGAAAGCATGTTTCCCAACATGGGTTTTGCAGAGATGTATACATTGAACAGACACTGGATGATGCAAACTTATGCGTATATTGCGGAGAATGGACTCAATGAGAAATGGGACTACTGGAGAGAATTGGCAACGAGATACGAGTGGAATTGCGAAGCAACAGATGCAAGTCCAAATGAAGTTAAGCCTGGGAACAAGATTGCCCTCCCTGATATTCTTGGCATTGTGGTGATCTGCTCCGTTTTATGTGTAGTAGGATTAATTTGTTTAGTTGTAGAAACTTCATATTTTCGCAGGGGTAGTGTGAAGATAAAGTGTGTTCCGAAAGTAACTACTACTAATTTGATTCGTATAGTGCATGAAAACAAAGAACAGAAAATATTTCATGTTAGAAAAAAGTAATATCCATTCAAATTAACCAGAAAGTGTCTGCGGAACCATACATTATACATATTATTATAGGAATATGCCACATATACACATGTCATTTGTAATTACACAATAATCAATTGTAATGAAATAGTTACTGATTACCCAATAAAAGGCAAGGACTTAAGACATCTTCGCTTTAAGCCAATCCTTAATTTTGATAACATAACAGCACTTATCCAAAGCCACCCATTTTTGGACAAGACGTTGCATTAAAACTGCAGCAATAGACGTCACCGAATCAAATCTTGGCATCAAGATATAAATAACGCATAAACTTATTTGAAATGATAGCGGAGGTCGTTGATTATGTAAATAAATATGCTTATATCCATTTATTATGTAAGATCTATCGTAAAGTGTTCTTCTCTTTTAGACGTTTTGACAGGAAGTGTAAAATGTTGAGACGGGCTAATGCTTTCACCACTATTTGGATTCAACTTAAAACATTAATCAATTTAAAGCTTTCTCTGTATTGCCGACTATAGCTAAATACTTTTTGCCTAAACTATAAACATAATAATTTTCCAAGTACGAAACTGTTATGCGGAAATCAATTGAAAAGTCCACAAAAAGTAACTACTTACGTATGCAAAATTTCGATTTTAAAGTCATTAAAAATGTTGAATAAATTTAACTGAAAATAATAGCTGAACTGATCGTAAATTAAAGGAAAAATACGAATTTTGTATTTTGTTTTTTCGCAGAAATCAACTTCAGCCCATCATATTAAATTGATAGATCATTGATATCATAGATTATCAATAGGTAAGCATTGTGCAATGTCATGCTTTATTTTGTATTTAGAGACGTGCAATTTCGCATTTCCTGCAAGGCTGTTTAGATTCTTTGGTATTGACAATCTTTATTTATGATTTGCGCAAAAAATCAACAGGAAATATAAGATAAATTGCTATAATGCTTATAATATAAATAAGGGAAAGATGTAATAAGATTCAAAAGAAACAGAAGAGAATTATGTTGCCATTTGAGTCTCTCTTGCGCTCTATCAGTTCGATAGCAACTAAAGTACAACATTAAGCCTGATTATGGAATTCATACTTATATAAAACTGGAGACACCCAATAATCCAATAAAAGCCTTCCTTACACCTATTACGTTTTGACAGAAGGTGTAAATATAAAGACAGCCTGTCTTTATATTTACACCTTCTAGAGATACTCTCACGACCATTTTGATTTAACTAAAAACATTAATCAACTTAGTCTATATTGCCGACTATAGCTAAATACTATTTGCTCGAACTACAAACGTAACAATTTTTCATAAGCTTGAAACGGTTCTGCGGAAATTGATTGAAAAGAGTACAAAAAGTAACTACTGACGCTATGCAAAATCTCCATTTTAACGTCATAAAAACGTTTAATAAATTTTAACTGCAAACAAAATTCTAAGCTGATTCTAAATTATGGAAAAAATACGAATGTTGTGTTTTTTATTTCGCAGAAATCTATATTTTCCCATCATATTAAATTGATAGATCATCGATAGGTAAGAATTGTCCAATGTCCTGCTTTGCTCTTTATTTGGAGACTTGCATTTTCACATTTTCTATAAGCTTGTCTAGATTCTTTGGTATTGATAATCTTTTTTATGATTTGCGCATGAAATGAACAGGAAGTATAGAACAAATTTTTACGCGTGCTTAAGATAAAGAAAAGAAAGTTGTAGTTTAATACTTCATTAGATTCCAAATAAACCGAAGAACATATATTGCCATGTGAGTCTCTCTTGCGCTCCACCAGTTCCGTAGCTACTCAAGTACAACATTTAGCCCGATTAAGGAATTCGTTTTTATATAAAAGCTGGAGACACCCACTAATCCCATAAAAGCCTACGTTACACCTATTACGCCTGTTTTTTGGTAATTTGGATAAAAGTTAAGCCACGTAACTATGAATCGTTATAACATGGCTGTGAGTGTAAGTATATTACAAAAAATCCTGCCGTGCTGTCCTGTACAAAATCTTTTTAGTTAACAGTATGGTATCGCATGCTAGTTTGAAACGAAGGAGGATAAAGCTTTAATAATATAATCTACGTAACGATTTTCCCAATATCCTAACGTTGGTTTTTTTAATTTTCGGTATTCAGTACAAACTGGAGTTAGGAATATTCACAGACAACTCCCTTGCTTACACTACACTCAGCGTTAAAGTGAAATTCAACCAAGGAATTTTCACGTTTAGTCAAGTGTGCAATTCTACCAAAAGATTACACAGATACTATTGAGTTTAACCAAGATATTTTTTAAACAGGCAATTACTGCAAGTTTCCTAGAATCTTTCTAACAAATTCAAGATATTATTTTAATAATGAATTTTTATTCTTTTAAACTTTCAACAACAAAACATTGATATTTCTTAGCCACCTCGAAAAAATGAAAATGAAAATCGACTTTGTTTAAGTGCCATAGCCATTTCAGTACAAATAGACCTTTCTCCCAATGGAGACACTAATAATATAGTGATTTCCTAATTACTAATTGACTTGAATCGAATAATTTCCAGTTACATCAAAATGAAGACATTCTACTTTCTTGTTTTTGTTGACCTACTCGCAACGGCTTCACCAGGAAGCGAAAAGCTCTGCAGCAATCCAATACTTAAAAGTTTTCATGCAAAACTTCTCGACCTAATCAATCCAAATCCCACAATGCACGAAATATTCTACTTGTCTCTTAACATCGAAAACTGCAAGTTCTCGGGGAACGGTGTACGATACATGATTTACAACAACATCTCAGGAATTTGGATTTACGGAGTGGAGCACAAATTTGCCTTTCGTCACATGCAACCTTCCCATCTTATCATATCTGCTTTCCCGAATCATTCGACACCTCAAGCAAATCGTCTCCTATGGTTTCCGTTTCAACAGTTTGTGATGCATCCGTCCACTCTCTTTCTTTTCGTCAGCACGAACACGTCTCTGTCCGTGGAACCTCGCAAAATTGAAAACCTAGATCCGTGGAACTATAATGCGCCTGCAATCAAAGTCATAGTGAGACCTATTTTAAAAGGAGGGAAAGAGGCGTTGCATTTCGACACCTTCTGCAATGGCTACTGTCTGCAGCCAGAAAATTCTGGCGTAGTAAACGACGTTCTAGTTATGAAAATTCTGAAACCAAAAGAATTCCACAAATCGGTAACTTTTCAAGCCAACCAGAGAAAAGTTGAAGCTTTAATAGATTTAATATTTGATGACTACCTAGAACACAATGGAAACGACACAGATGCTTGTATGCGAGACATTTTCACAAAAAGGCAATTCACTCCTTGCTCTCAAAGCATGATGGCTTCTCTCGAGGTTTTCAAACACCACAACATGACCATCAATATGGTTTCAAAGTTTCAAGATTTAGGTCTGTTTTATACAAATGTGTTACAGAAGCAGTATGTCGAGAGTAACACGTATTGGGTGCCATGGGAAACCATGAACTTTAACTACTGGCGACTTACAGGATTCCGATATATTGGACAGATAACTGACGACTTGGTCTATTGCCATGCTCGATCGGACCATGAGAGTTTTCTAAACGTCGATGTATGGATTAACCCATTTCCAACTCATATTTGGGTTCTGCTGCTGCTCAGTATTATCGCAATGCTCACTCTTGTCATTCGCACAACGAGAGTCGAAAGTAATATTAAGAAATGCATGGACATTTTGAGTACACTTCTAGGCAATTCTTCACCCTGGTATTTTTCGAAAGTCAAAATGTTTATATTTTTCGAGGTATTTGGACTATTTGTGAGCCAGTTCTATGGAAACGGAATAACAAGTTTACTCGTAGTTCCAACTGAGACAATTCCATACAGCACTTTAGCCGAAATCTTGAATTCCGGGTACAAAATTATGCTATCTTTCGTCTCAACAAATATTTTGTATGCATCGGTGTTCAAAGAGAAAGGAATTTCAAATATTTTCAACAGTAGTTTTGTGGAAAAAAATAAGACAGTCGGGTATAATGTCACTGCGGAAAATATGTTGAACAACTGCATGGATATAGCTGAGGAGATTGTACCTGAACGCTACTGGATTTACGAGTGGATACTCAGAAGGAAATATCCCAAGAAAAACATAAAGTGTCACACGCTCCCCGAGTATTTATTGCGATACCCAGATATTTACGAAATGTATACAACCAACAGATACTGGCTTTCCATAACATACTCGAAGATTTTGGAAAGCGGATTGAATGATTGGTGGAATGATTGGAAGAATACTGTGTTTCACTTGGGGTTCACTGCTGACAACCCGAATGCCTACTCAGTCAAAACTGAAACAAAAAACGAGCTGATTGATATAAGAAGCATTCTTGTAATAATCTTGTCTTGGTTTTCTGCTATGGCTTTGAGTGCTATAATATTTTCATGCGAATTCAAAGGGAAGCAGTTAGTTCAATATGCACACAATGTGATTTACCGTGAAATCATTCCAAGTCTCAAAATGGCAAAGTATTACTTTAGTTTCGTTTTAGCAAGTTTAAAAAAATACAAATAGTTCAAATTAGGTAAAGTGATCCTGAAATGTAAACAGTAAGAAATACTTCTCTAAAACATATTTTTTAGAAATTTTGTCGTGACGATAACTGCAGTTCATATGATAATAGCAATATTCTTTAGTGAATTCAAAAAGAAAGAACCAGCTAAAAATAAGTTAACCAATTGTAAACCGCTTATTTTATTGTAGCATGATGTATTTACTTGTTTGTAATGTATAGAATTTAAGGATAAGTCCAACTTGTTAATAAAAATATGAAACATAAGACGAACAATTAAATATAAAACTTTTTTTACGCTAATAAGACGGTACTCATTTCACTAGTTTGAGTTACTCTTTTAAGCTTCAAGGTATCAAACTAAAATCAATTAAACCTTGCCTTTCATTCCACAGGAACTTGCGATTAAAATTGAGATTATTTTAGATGGGAAAACATTCTTAGCAGGGATCTAACCACTTTTTATTTTAAAGTATTATGATGATTTTGTTGAAATTTGATAATTGAAGCTGATAAGATTGCAGTTTGGATACCTTCAATAGCATTTCAAAGCTTTATAGCTATTCCTGATTAGTGATTAATTTTTTGAAGCATGGCTGCCATTTGTATGGTAACAAAATGCTCCAAACTATATAAGCAGAAAAGGCTTCCATTTTACAGGGTAAGGACCAAAATTTAATGATTTTATCCTCATCTGTATATTTACATTATACATGAAAATTTGCATTTTATATAATAGAATTACAGAATATAAGTTGCATTACGAATGGGTTTATCATTTTTTTCTGGTCCTGTCAAACCTCGGCTCCAACACTTCTATCCGGGAGGTCGCACACAACCTCGTGCACATTTCCATTCCATGCTTTCACTTACCGCTCGTTTAATTCTTGCATGTTGCATTTGTTTTACTTTGCCTGCCGTTGTCGCTGTTGTTATGACTTGATTTGTCTCGTTGACTGTTGGATTGAACGTTAAAAATTATAATTGATTGTTTAAAGATTCTGATGATTTGAATATTTCTTCGACATTCAATATTGGAAGCTGATTCTTAATTATTCTTTTGGTTAATCGGATCTCTCACAATCAGTCAGATAACTGCTAATAGGTGATTTATTTTTCTTTATTTTTACTTAAATTAAGTTTGACAGCAGTGATATCATTTGTCCTTCAACTTGGACACTTAAAAATATTCTCATGAAAGCTATTGTTTTTTTTGCTTCTTAATTTAATTGTTAGCTGTTGCCTTTTTTCGGGGGCCGCCCCCACTGATCGCCACCCACCATGTTTCGATTTCATCTGGTGAAGGACCATCGTATCGTGTGGTACTCCCGTGGACAGGAACAGGCGCACTCAACCAAACAGGGACTGTTCATTCGGCGTTGGGGTCTGCCTGTCTCTCCAGTAGTGGAGTTCCAATCAACTGATAACAACCAGTTTTGTGCCGAACTGAACGAGTTGATAGAGATCGAAACCGATCCCGAGGGCCGGGAAGATTGGTTGTAAGTTTTGTTGAATAATTTTCATATACTGAAAAACGTGAGAAATCTAAATATTTGTATTGTTTTGTGGATTCAACCATCATCCAACAGGAAAGTTGAAATCGCCATTGATTCAAAGCCAAACACAAGGAGCTTTGTCAGGCTGTATGGATGCGCTGAAGAAAACCTGGTGACAAGACTGAAGGCCATAATAATGGAGCGTTATGGGCTGGCCACGAAGCTCAACATTGGAATCAAGCACTTTGGAACCGAACGAACGTTCAAAGACGGCATTAATTTGATGACAGAAGGTAAACAGTCAACAGCATAAAAATCACTCCGGTCACTTGTAAAATTAAATATTATAATTTATTTATTACATATGCAGAGGCTGGGATTCTCGAGTTTTTCAGCGGTCATGGCGTTGATCTACACCACTCACAAACTTGGGACAGATCTCTCTGGGCTTCTGGTGCGAATTTCTATGGCATCATTACCATCACCTGTGTGGCGCTCCAAGACCAGTGAGCGCCAGGTTACCAAACTTGGTAGGCCCAAGTACCAAAACTGGGAAACACCAAAATTGGAAGCGGAAATACTAAATTTGGTACTGAGTACCAATTTTGGTGAATACGAACAGAATCATGCAAAAAGCATCACCTATGCGAATAAATTGTCTGTCTGTCTGTCCATCTGGGGTTTTAATCCCAAAATTGTTTTACTTAACGACTACTTGTCATTAAATTGCTAGCATTTGGCTCATTGATTGAAACAGTACTCGAGTTTTGATTTACTTTTGAAAAAATGCATTAATGACAGAAGCAATGACGAAAATACGAAAGTTTTCAGAAATTTTGAATGTATATGTTTATAAGAATATTTTTGGAGTGATTTTCAAATGTTTTTCTAAAATTTCTGCAATTAGAAAGTGTTTCTTTTACCATCGTTAGTTAGTTGTACCGGTTTTTTGTTTCTAAATGATTTTAAGTGAGAAAATGTACAAGTCCATACAAAAGAAATGAATGTCAAGAGAATTTTCCACGATAAATTTCCCCCAATTTTGGTTGTTCTTATGTAAAAATGCACGCTCTTTCTAATGGTGCAATCAGATTTGATGGTCAACCATTTTTAGTACCTCAAAAACTCAAAACAAACTTTGCAGCACCAAAACTAGTGCCGCTGATACCATAAATCGGGGCATGAATTTCTTGCAACGGTCGAAAAAGGTAACATTAGTACCAAACTTGGCACTCAGCGGTACCAAAGTCGGTACTACCAAACTTGGTACTTGGGCCTACCAAGTTTGGTAGCCTGGCGCTCACTGAAGACACAGGTGCGGATCTCTGCGACACTCTTTCGGGGCCCGGAGGGAAGCCCTACTTCCTCCAGAGAATGTTGAAGGAGGGAGTGGGCAGTGACGCCACAATCATTTCGTCTGATGGGGAGGAGATCGAATGTCACAAAGTCTTCCTTCAA
>JAQIXW010003790.1:0-12557 GCA_034700685.1 Willowsia buskii | reverse complement strand
TCGATGATGCTCTATTCAACAGAAAAAGAATTATTCAAATCGGAGGCGGCGTTAATTAGGCACTTGCATTGTTAGAAACCATTCATACCTTAATCTACTGTCCACCACAGCGTCCGGGTCTGACGGCCCCCTTCCTAATCAACAAGTTCCCACAGAATGACAACCCGCTCATGCACTATATCTAATATATGTATCTCCAATAATCATCAGTTCCAAGCGGTAATTCTCTACAGATTGGGGTATCAACAGGTGGCAACCTAGCACTTATGTTTTGGTAAGGCATCTGTTCAAAAACTCTGACAAATTCCTTTACACCTGACAAATAATTCAATATCTAATATTTAATTATAATATATATTCAATAATATTTTACTATGCATCTCATCCAATCGCGTATCCTTACCATCAAGAAAAACCTCTCTGTCCTTCGGATCCATCAATAAACCTACATCGAGTACCGGCGGCCCAAAAGGACGACTCGCATTCAGTCTTAGACTTCCCCTACTTTTCGGTCTCGTCAAAACGACAACCCCACTCATTGGCGCCTCACCCGGTCCAACATTCGCAGAACTTTTTGTCAACAGGCCTGTGGCATAGATAGATTGGATATTGTGACTCATCCAGAAATTGACATCAGGCCAGTCCTTTTCCCCTCCAGATTTTGCAATTTGAGATACCACAAAAGCTTGTCCGGACCTATCCTTGCGTCGAAGAATACGGACCGTCTCCGTGGACTTCAAAATACTCCCAGTTTTCTTCATTCAAATCTCGATTGTCATCCATAACCAAACTTTTATTGTTTATTATGATATGCATCGTTAAGACCACAAGATTCTAAAATTTCGACCGACAGGTAACTCTTGAACGAGTGGAATTCCTGCGGGCTCCAATACATTTTTTGGGCCGATACCTGACCGCATTAGTAAGGGGGCGGAGCCATAAGTGCCTGCGCTGATGATAACCTCTTTATTCGCATACAAAATATTCCCGGCAATTCCCTTTAATTCAGGGGCGCTCGATTGCAATTCTACACCAATTGCGCGTTTGTCTTTGAATACCTGCGGTAAACTTTCTTTCAAAACTTTTGGGAAATTATTTAAAAAAGATATTTAAAAACTTACAATTCTAGTGACATTAGTGTGAAGAAATATATGCAAATTAGGAGTTCCCTCTATAATTGGTTGGATGTATCCTACAAATGCACTATTCCGTTTTCCATATCGTTTTGAAAATGCAAACGGGCTGAAACTGCGTTGCTGTGGTCCATTCGGATCTGCTTCAGGATAGCCCAGCATTTTCCCTCATTTTAGCCATTGTTCTAGTCCTGGAGAATGCTTTGGAGTACTGAGACCAGTATATCCACGCTGATCTAACAAACTTCAGATTCAATTTTTAAGTCAGGTGTTCATTGGGGACGTGGATTTATTAATTGAAAATACCTGTGGGATATTCCGATATATAGATTCCGATCTTTTGAAATATTTCAAAAGGTTGGAATACGCCCAACTATTGTCGCCCGTGAGGACTGCTCAATTATCAAAATCTTTTGGGTGGCCTCTATTGAACACCATGTAGTTTAGGTTGCTTGTGCCACTGAGCATTTTTCCGGAGATGACTGTGGCGATCTTGAAAATATTAATATTTATATAATATATATACTATACTATTAATAAAAATGTAGGAAGTAGAAAAAAAATTAAATCTGTTTACATAAAAAAGTATGAATAAGTATTTTTAGTATACCCCATTGCTTTGCTGTGCAACATGTTTCTGTGGGATGGAACTGTACACAAAATTGACATCGGGATCCCCTAATGTCTTTCTTAGGAAATCCGCCATATTCTAAAACGATCACTGTAAATTTTCGACTTTCTGCCAGTCTCCGAGCTAAAGCGAGACCGGCTGTGCTGCCTTCAACTTTTAGTAAGAAAATCAACATTTAATTTAAGACGATTCTATTGTGATTTGGGAGAAAATTGTAGAAAATATTAAAATTTGTGAATTCAACTTTAGTTACCAATTATAAAGTCAAAGTCAGCAGCGAAAACTGATGAAATTATCACAAGACACATAAACATGCTCAGCAGTATTTTCAAATCATAACTTCTGCCGAACCAGAAGGATTGGTTGATTCTTTTATTTCCGATCTCCATTTTTTTCAGGTTGAGGTGAAGTTATGAAGTTTTACCAATTCAGCTTACCAACCAGGATAACGTAAACCAATAACGATAACAGGTATTTACACAATCTTGAGCCGACTTTATCTCGAGTTACTTTATTTTACATCTCTGTTTTATATCTGTCACTTACGCTTTGTTGGATTTAATACGACAATTAATAACTAGACTGTCTAATGAATGATATCTTATTATCTTAGAACACGAAGCTCATAATAAGTATGTACGTTTTATTGAATAAACGTAGTTGACAACTTTGGGTCTCATATATAGTTCAGTTTGCATTTACGCTGTCTATTACATTGTCTTGACAAACTTATACAATAACTTATGGCAGAATGTAGATAAAGCAAATAAATTATAAAAGCACATTTCATAAGGCTTAAAAAACTGCCTAGTTTTGCAATTTTGCTGCAATAAGAGTGTTGTTGTTTTGTAGTTTCCGCAATATTTGGTGTCTCAAAATAACTTGCGTTTTAAAATTGAAAGGAGATTCTTAAATCAATTCTATTTTATAGTATTTTATTCAATAAAATTCCATTTATTAATATTTGTAGCATATTCATTAGCAGTTATATATAATTTATAAAGCATTTGCATTTTAAAATTGAAAGCTTAATCTTATGTAAAGTCTATTTAGCAATAATTTATTATAAACAATTACATGTATTTACATTTGTAGCATATTTATTAGCAGTAATATATTTTAAAAGATTTGCGAGAAATTTTAACACAGTTTGGGCATGATTATTGCAAAATTACCAATAGCATTTAAATATCTTTTTTTTTCAAAGTAAAGCTAATGGTCTACATTCATCAATAATATAATTACCTGTATTCAAGAAAAGACCAACACCTTGATTCCAAACTTTGGAACCGGATAGTGTTAAGGCCAGCAAATAAATCATTTTTACAAAATATGGCCAGTAGGTTTATTATAAATATAGCTAGGTGAGTACTAATCTAAGTGGATAAAAATAAGAAAACCAATTTCGATACACTTCTATATTAAAAGCGCCGACCGATCTGTCAACAGAACAAGATTTTCACCTACATTTTTGTTGCTTTCAACCTGCACATAGATAAAGAATTCGTACGACCATGTTTTTTTGCTCAATTTATATGAGTTGTAGTTCTAGTGCCAATTTATGACTTATGTTGACATGCGACTTTAATTTTAACAACTTTTGCATCACGAAACCCACGTGATTGCAGTCGCATCAGCTTTAATGCTTTCATTCGAGTTTTATGCGCATTTTTTAGAATGGCTTTGCAAGAAAACCATTTTACAAAATGCCCCACCAGAAACATTACACCAAAAAATGAGTTGGTTGCCAACAACAGGACTACAACGTTGCCAACGGGTGAGCTCATTGAAAATGGGTACGGTCTTTGTAAACTCACAGTCATTTTTGACCAACCGACATTTTTCTGAGATGCAGATAGATGCACCCACATACTTTTTAAACGTTTATAAAACCCCGCGTCAATCAAAGCTCCAACTTTCAGGGAAAAAAGTTTCGAGCCCACTCCCCACATTCGAATTCCCAAAGAATACGGATCAAAATAAGGAATAAATCCACACACATACTTATTCTCAAGGATAGCTTTTTTAGCCATGCTTACTATCGCGTACAACGCTGGGAATTCTTTTTCATATATAAGCAGTTTTTTCGCCGCAATAGTTTCTAATTTTTCAGTGAAATTCGTGGGAAACGTAATGACTTTGTGAATGTATATATCTTGAACGGTTGGTGCTCCAAATGCATTAATTAGAATATTTTTGCGATGTGCGCTCAAACTATTAATGTATAACTCATTATGGGCGTAGTAACGATTATATATTTTGTACGACTTCCTGAAGTATTCTTGAGTTGACATTGAGTCGTTCATAAATAACATGTTTGCCGACAGTCCGGCACCGTACCATTCAGATATCAGTACACCTAATGCCAAGAACAATCCTGTCATTATGTAATGCCTCTTGTCTAAACGTACGGCTTGCTTAATGAATAGCTTCAAAACTGCGATAACTGATTGCAGTATTTGTTGTAACACGAAGCCATAGCTAAGTATTGTGATTACAAGAGCAACCCAAACTGCTGGTTGAAATACGCCAGTGTAAGTATTCCAAGCATTACTACTTACTGCAGTTCTAATCTTGCAATACAGACTTTTCCAATGCATTAAAGCAATCGGTACACCTATCCATCTTAGAAAGTGGCTTCTATTTTCTGTTGGCGTTTTGCGAAACAATGGTACACCATGAATTTGATGTTCAATGTGCATAAAAAGACGCCAATCTTTCGTAACACCGGTGTATGAGTGCAACATTTGTATCTCAAAAACTGATGCATTTGAAGATTCCAAAGCCATTCGCAGCAGCATTACGTAAAGGTCATTGCAGTTGACAATATTTTTTTGCATTATGCTCTTGTCTTTTGAATCTTTGCATGTTTCCGATCTATGCAGCTTAGATTCAGAAGGAAAAATAACGAAATTAACCCATGAAGATACCAGCCCATTGTTATGTGTCTTCATTTCGCTTACTAGCTTTTTCATTGATGCTGGCGTGTATGATTTTTTCTTTTCATGCTCGTCTAGTGCTCTAATTTTACCCTGATCCTTGTCCCAATGGTAACAATAGATACCCACAACTTTGAGATTGCCTGTGCTGTACTCTAGCCTAAAAAACGCAATGTCTACAGAAAACGGCAAAACTTTTACCTGATGCAGACGATGGCCATCGCTGAATCCAGCGTACACCTCACAATCATCAGTGGGTGTGAGCACAAGTGTGAGAGCATACTCAGAAGTGCTGTAGCCAGAGTTCTCAATTGCGGATACTGTGCTTACCAGTGAATCTGTTTCTAAAATAAACACAATGCAAAATATTGAGTGACGAAAATTAAATCGAAAGTAGCCAAGTGACAAGGGTGAAATGTCACTCTTGGTGAGAGTGACATTTGGGTTCCAGCTCCAGTTTTGTAGACCAGCATAAGTCGACCACGTGCTTTCATCATTGAAAGCTGTCACATACGTGGAGTTTCGGGTGTTTTCCTTGACGACGTTCACAAAACAACCAGATAGATCCAATTGAAAATGTGCGGGTATATGCTTGATGAGGTGTTGCAGAATACCGAATACAAAAATGGTCTTTAAGGTGTTTGGTTTCTTCATAGCATCTAGTTAAATATTTTTTTAAATTTTTGAATGATGATCAATATCGAATATAAATTAATCAGATTGAATGTGTAAAGATTAAAATGTTCACAAGACGCTTACAACAGCAGCATTTTTGGAAAACATTCTTACCATCATTTTAGTGTACCACACAGTTCCACCCAACATTGCTTTGGTTGTAAGATTCTGATACAAATGTTTGCAACAAATTGGCTGCTGTTTTTCTAAATCGGTAATCAGGGCTAAAGGGTTCATTGTTGGAACATTAAAATTCCAGTAAAACCTGAACGTACTGAAACCGGGTTAACTATATCACCAAATATTTGATTCAAGGAATATGGTAGTACTGGTAACAAAAATGTCAATATATCTGAAATTCATATAAGTTGTCAGTATACGACAGGAAACCAAAATATATAGAGCCCTGGTAATGAATATCGGGCTCTTGTAAAATGAACTTTTCATCAGAAAGTTGGCGATTACAATGTTAAATAAATTGACAGCTACGTAATGATCGCATGCTCAAAAACTTTCAAAACAGTTATTTCGGCTTATGTAAATGAGTCATATAAAAAAATTTGTGACCGAAATAAGAAGCATATATACCAGTTATGAATGTATTATGAGGAAAAGTTGTTTGAAAGCGTAATGGCAGCGAACAACAGGTTTATAGTTAGATTATTCACACAAGAGTTACTTCCGTTTAAGTAATGAAGTTACAAATATACTTTTTGTTTTTAACATTTTTCTTTTAAGTAATCCATTTTTTTATTTGTTTGTGTCCAAATATGTGTATTGTCCATCATGTCAGCTTCCACTTGCCATAAAACGACTTTACTATATGTAGTTGGAAAAATTACAAGGGTTTCAAGGGTGCTGCGATAAAAATGTAAGAATTTTTCAAAATTTGTGCAGAGATAATTTGGAACCTGCTAGCGTAACTCGGAAAAATCAGTCGTAGTCATGATCAATTCAAATGTAAATAAAAATAATTTTTTCGGATACGATAATTAATATAGAGTTCTAAAAATGGTTTATAAATTTTTTTCTTTCTTTTAAGCCAATTTACAAGTAAACAAAAAATAAATTTTGAAATAAATAATCCGTATGTAAATACTTATCTGCATCCACCAGTACTTCTGATACCTGGCGGCTTGGATTCTGTCGTGAGGTTTTTCTTTTTATGAATTAAGTCATTGTATCGCGATAAACTTCCATTTATCGTAAAGTAAATCGTTAGGTTACGTAGAGATTAAGCAAGTAGTTGACGCGACTTTTATATCGCCTATCTCAAAGGCGACTGCCTCAATTAAGCAGATCTGATCTGATCAAACAATATTTCAAAAAAATTTCAACTCGTTTTCAAAAAAACTCGGAGTGATTATTACAAGTACTATGTTTATGTAGATTATAATTCTTATATTACTTGTTTATTCTTCTCACTTAAAAAAATACTTTTAAGACACTATTTACCATTTATTAATTTATTTTTAATGATTTAAATTTGGATTGCAATTTTCGTACATGTAACTCATCTTATTTTTTAGTGTTCATAGGCTTACTTGTACTCTACAAAAGGATGTCTCCGAAACCAAAAAAGTAGGACATCAATAACGCTTATAATGAATTTTAATGATAATTATTATAATGATTTAACGATACATGTCCCCTATTATAATTAAATATTTTTTTACAAAGCAACGAGTTAAAAAATCGCTTAACAGACTTAAAATCTGCAATGGCTCAAAAAAGAGCTTTCAGTACTGAATAATTTCTTAAACCAAGAAATTGACCTTCTTCATTTAACTTTTAAGAAACCGTACAATATTTTTTTTAAATTTTGAATACTTATGCAAAAATTAGGGAAAAAACCATGAAGAATAAAGCATAACCAACAATATTCTCCTGAAATTATTTACAATCTACTCTGCCAAACAGTTATTATTATTTACTTGCAACCTTAATTTTTACAATTTTTGTGTGATGAAACTCAAGAGATTCCCAACGCTTCAGGTTTAATGCTTTGATTCGAGTTTTACGAACACTTTTTAGAATGGCTTTCAAAGAGAACAGTTTCAGAAAATGCCCCACAAGAAACGTTGCAAACGCAAACGAATTGGTTGACAAAAGCAAGACTACAACTTTTCCAACCGGAGAGGTAATTGAAAATGGGTATGGCTTTTGCAAATTCGAAGCCATTTTCGTCCAGTGCACATTTTCCTTTACTACAGACGAATGGAACAACATATCTTTGAAATGCTGCTGAAACCCAGCGTCTACCAAAGCCGCAAGTTTTTTGGAGAACAGTTTCGAGCCCACTCCCCACACACGAAGGTTTAGAGAATGTGGAGTGAAATACGGAATACGCCCGCACACATACTTGTCCTCAATTATAGCTTTTTTTGCCATGCTGACAATAGCAGACAATACTGGAAAATAATTTTCACTCAAAATCAGTTTTTGCGTCGCAATCGTTTCCAATTTTTCAGTGAAACTGGTTGGGAAGCTTATGACTGTGGGAAAAAATATTTTCTTAAAAGTTGGTGCTCCAAATGCATTAACAATGATATTTTTGAAATAAGTACTCGTCATATTTATGTATGATTCAAGCTTCGCGTCTTGAAGATGATAAATCTTGTATGAATGCCTGAATAATTCTCGAGTTGACATCGAGTCGTTCATGAACAAGTTGTTTGCTGACAGGCCGGCACTGTACCATTCTGAACTGAACACAGCAAATGCCAAGTAAATTGCCCCCACTATGTAATGGTTTTTGTCTACACAAATGGCCTGCTTTACGAATGCCTTTAGAACTGCAATGATTGAGCACATTGTTTTTTGTAACACGAAGCCATAGCCGAGTGGGACGAATACTAAGGCAACCCAAACTTCTGGGTCGTACACGCCAGTGAATGCATTCCAAGCATTATTATTTGTTGCAGTTATTAACTTGCAATTCATAAAAATAAAATGTATTGAATAAATCGGTATACTTATCCATCTTACTACATGGTTTCCATTATGAGTTGTTGTTTTCTGAATATATGGAGTACCATGCACATACATTTCAAGGTGCATGGCAAGTTGCCAATCGTTTGTGAAACCGTTGTTCAAATGAAACAGTTCTAACTCAAAAACAGAGGTGTTTGAAGATTCTAAAGCCATTCTAAACAAAATTCTAACCGGAGATTGGCCTCCGCAGTTGACAATATTGTTAAGTAGAATGCTCTTATTTCTTGAGTCTTTGCATACCTTTGATCTTATTAGATTATAGTCGTAAGGGTGAATCATCAATAACAGCCACGTAGATTTCAACCCACCGTTGTCTTTTTTCATTCCGCTAGCTATCTGCTTTAATGAACATACGGTACGTTTTATTGTGTTTACTGTGTTTTCATGCCCATATGCTACCCAAATTCGACCTTGACTTTTGTCGCAATGGTAACAATAGATTCCCCGTATTTGCAAATTGCCAGTTTCTGGCACTACCCTAAAAAAGACAATGTCTACAGAAAACGGCAAAACTTTTACCTGATGCAGACGATGGCCATCATTGAATCCCGTGTACACCTCAGCTTCTTCACTGGGCGTGTAGACAAGAATGAGTGCATACTCAGATGTGCTGTAGCCAGAATTCTCAATTGCGGATACTGTGCTTACCAGCGTGTCAGTTTGAATGACAAAAACCATGCAAAATATTGAGTGACGAAAATTAAATCGAAAGTAGCCAAATGACAAGGGTGAAGTGTCGCTTTTGGTTTGTGTGAAGTTCGTGTTCCAACTCCAGTTTTGTAGGCCGGCATAAATCGTCCAGCTGCTTTCATCATTGAATGCAGTCACATACGTGGAGTTATGGGTGTTCTCCTTCACGACATTTACAAGACAGCGAGATAAATCGAAGGATATATTGGCGGCTGTCTGATGGAGTAGGTATTGGAGAATGCCGTATCCGAAAAGGATCCCTAGGGTCTTTGGTTTCTTCATAGCACCTAATTAACTTTTTATAAATTTTTGGCATGATGATCAATATTGTTTTATAAAATATGAATAAATCAGATTTAGTGTGTAACGATTAAATATTTCGTACAGCGCTTTTAACAAAAACATTTTTTTGACAAACGTACTTACCTTCATTTAAGTGTTTCACAGTTACACATTACTTTTTTTGTAAGATCGGGGTGTTAAATTCTAAAGCACTCACTTATGCTTAGTTTCAACAAGCAAAAACATTTGGAGTTTTAGGATAATCTGGGATTGTAATGTAAATGAAGGACAAATTTAGTTTTAAAAATGGCGAAAGACTTAGGCTTCTACATACTGACAAATTTGTAAAAAAAACTTAACGTTTAAAGACTTTTCGTGTATTGTTTTCTAATTTATTCATCAGGGCTTAAGTTTAAATGTTGAGACATTAAAATCCCTGCAAATCTAAATCTACTAAGGCCAGAATAACTATCACCAAAAATTTCCTGTAACAAAATATATTTACATGTCAATTTATCTTAAGTTCATATTAGTTGCCCGTTTACGAAAGGAAACACAAATAGGCTTGTGTATACCTGGTAATGAATATCGTTCTCTTGAAATATAAGCTTTTCATCAGAAAGTTGTCGATTACAAAATAAAATGACAGCTATATAATGATCGCATGTTCAAAAACCTTCATAACAGTTATTTTGGCTTATGTAAATAAGTCATGTAAGAATTTTGTGACCGAAATAAGAGGCAGATATACCATATATTAATGTGTTATGAGGAAAAGATGTTTGAAAACGTAATGGCAGCGAACAAGTTTAAAGTTAGATTATTCACGTAAGAGTTCCTTCCGCTAAAGTAATGAAGTTACAAATATACTTTTTGTTTGTGACATTTTTTTCTCAAGTGATCAATTTTGTTTGGTTGTTGGTGTCCAATAAGTATATTACATAATATTACAGCTTCCACTTGCCATAAAACGACTTTCCAAAAGTTGAAAAAATTACAAGGATTTCATGCTGCGATAAAAATATATGAAAACTTTAAAATTTGTGCAGAGAGTATTTGGAACCTGGTTGCGTAACTAGGAAGAATCTATCAAAGTCATAATCAATTCAAATGAAAATATGCAATAATATTTTTTTCGGATACGATAATCAATATGGCGTTCTAACAATGGTTTATAAATTAATTATCGTCACTAATTTTTATTACGGAAACTCCTAAAAAATGACAGTTCCCCGGCAAAGCTATCAGAAATCGTAAGAATTGCCCAGAATAGTGGAGGAGCCGGAATGCTTGCTTTGACCACAAAGGTGCACAACCCCCGAAAGAAACCATAGCTGCAGTAGATGACCGGAAAAAATATTGATGATAGCTTAGGAAAATTTAGACAAGAGGCAATAAAATTTTGTAAATGTTTGGAGCAGTTTGAAACGCATGGACAACAATTTGAAATTATGGACTTGCAACTTTGTACACTTGCAAGTAAGAATTTATTTAAAATAATAACCTGTATTTTATAAACATATTATATTTCAAATTTCCCTCCAAAGATTCAGCATTTGGCGAAGAATCCCAAATCTGTGGTCAAACTGCATTGCCATGACGTTCACACATTTGCCTACAATTCAACTGTCAAAGAGTTCCAACCTTGGCTAAGAAACGAGTGGATATTTTACTATCTCACCAAAATGGGCAAAGAATCTGGGAAATGTAAAAGTCGCGGAAATGCATTTAAAAGACAAGCTGTTATGGAACGCAACTTGTTAAGAGAAAATGGCGACATAAAAAATAAAAGTAACTTGCCATGCTTCTTGGACCACTTGTTAGACCTTAAGGATCAAGGACTTCTGACCGACTATGATATCATTCAGGAATTGAATGTTTTCGCTGTTGCTGGTTATGACACAACAGCATTGTCCATTTGCTATACATTATATCTGTTATCTTTAAATCCTGAGCATCAAACAAAATGTGTAGAAGAGCTTTTAGAAATATTTGGGGAGAATTTAGAGAAAATTGAGGAAATCACCTCTGGCCAAATTAAGCAATTGAAATATTTAAAAATGTGCATCAAAGAGTCTCTTCGTTTATATCCGATCCTTCCCTTTGCATTCCCTTTCCATGACGTGGTTTTGGACGATGGGTAAATCATCCCAGAAGATGTGGATACTTATGTGGCTATCTACCTGATTCATAAAGATCTCAAATATTTTCCAGAGCCGGAATAGTTTATTCCAGATCGTCACAAAACTCAAATACCTGCATTTATGCCGTTTTCCTTAGGAAGTAGAAATTGTATTGGGCAAGTGTATGCAATGCAGGCAAATGAAAATGATTTTGGCACATTCGTTAATGAGATATAAATGGGAGACAACTGAAGCGAAAGAAGTGCTGCCTTTGTTTGCGCCTGTTATGGTACCAGAAAATGGATCGCTGGCTATTTAAATTAGACTGAAATCTTAGTTATTCCTAAAAGGCACTTTCAATCCCTAATGATTTCGAATGCTAAATGCCACGGCAGGCTTATCAAATAATTAACTTTTATGTTTCAGATGAACCTAATTATCAGAGCTGAGAACACGATTGATTATTTTTAATACTTTATTTAATAATCAAAACAAATTAAAAGTTAACAGAAATTAATGATTCACAAAAATAGTGCAGCGCACAATACAATCTCTTCGCAAAAGTTAGAGTCGAATGAATAAAAAGTTGAGCTGCTTTCGCCTTCTCCTTTCCTTCTGATGCAATCCAGTTGAGACTTAATCCTTCTGCTTGCGTTGTTGGTTGTGAGTTGGCTGTGCAGCGGCGAGGTAAAGACTTGAATGTTGGGGAAAGAAATAAAAATGAAAGGGGCGACTTGAAATCTTCAATGGCAGAGCGACAGAGGTCATGGATGCCGTTTTGAGCTTTGAAGTGCAAACTTTGATCTAGAACAACTTACTGATCGTGAGTACAGAATATAGCCCTCTAAAATATGGTGAATTAGCTTACTTGTAAGCAGTTGACAATGTCGACTGAACTAAACGAATAAGAATGAATAAAATTTAGTGGAAAGTAATTTGTGGAGTAATCAACTCCTGGACAGATTCGCGGCCATAGCCATATCCGTCTTTATTATTCCATTAAAATTTTAACAATTACAATTGATTCTTAACTATGAGCCGAAGTAGTGCAATGCTCGCAGCAGGCGTGAGAAATTAGGAAAAAACCTCC